>JAQGAK010001311.1:0-35498 GCA_034696945.1 Lipothrix lubbocki | reverse complement strand
GTATCAATTTTTGTATCAATTTTTGTATCAATTTTTGTATCAATTTTTGTATCAATTTTTGTATCAATTTTTGTAAAGATTTTATTAAATAATTTGTTAAGTTGTTCTTCGCCAATAAAGCAAACCTAATAATACCCGCAAAATTAGCTATAACGTTATATAAACTGGAAACTAAAACCAAGGTAAATTCGAGTTGGAGGGGCTGGAGAAACTCCCAAAGAGGAGCAATAGCCCGGGCACACCTTATGAATTTATTCATATAAAAGCAGTCAAAGTACAATATCTTCATTAACCCCCGTCAAAGTTCTAATGTCGAGCTAACCGAGGAGACAAAAGATAAAACAAGGGAATTACTCTGCCGCCAGCAATAATTTCATATGCAATCAAGAGGCAAGGTATGAGACAAGGCAACGGCAGCAGCTCAAAATTCCCAAAACTAACCACCTCAGATTTTTTAACCCTTGGCTATTTTATACGAGTTTGGTTTGCTGTGTGTGGCTTTTGAACAAAGTTTCCATGTTAAATTCCTATACCTTCCAGCCTCATAGCAACTCCAGTTCACGTGGCGGGGATTCTCAGGATTTTGAAAACTATACTCCATGCAAGTTGTTAACATTCTTAGGTTGTTAATTTTTGTTATACAATAAAGTTTCCAGAATAAATTTTCATTTTTTATTATTTTTTATGAATATCGTCGGTTAAGATCCCAAAGTGCTAATTTCTATACCTTCCATGTTGAAAATGGCACTTTTTGACACTTCGTTCTTTTAATATGAAAAATATGATTTTTATAGATTTTTTTAATAAAAAACAAATTTCTGAAAGAAATGTTAAAAAAATTTTTTAAAATTTTAATTAAATCAATTAAAAAAAATTAGCTTTTATTTTGAAAAATCGCAAAATTTAGACCAAAAACAAAAATTATTAAAAAATCTGAATAATTTTGCACCTAAGGAAAATAAAAGGCGAAAGGAACAAACAAAACGACAATATTAATTTATCAAAAGAGCAAAAACACTCGGCAGAAAATCAGAGAACAAACCAGAGGAGTTGAAAACAAAAGGGGACAAGAAGCCCCGCAAGACAGCTAATAATTATGTTATGATCCCTGCGACGGCGACAATAATAGTCCCATACTGAGAACTTGTCCCACTAATTTAATTTCCACCGTCAGGTGAGTGAGGCTTCCCATAGTGTAATATTTAAACCATGACAATATTTGGCAGCAACCCTGCACGTCCTAGTGCATAACTTATGTAATAATACAACTTCGGCTCCTCATGATAAATGGACAGCAATGACTAATCCCTCATTCACATAATAATAATAATAAGCTAGAGAGTTGGCGAGGAAACTTCCGTCGAATCGAAGGTTAGGTCGTGTTTTCTCTTCTCTTCTCTGTATATAAATTATTATGACTCCGCATAACTTAAAAAAGGAAGCCATTACCATTCGCATGAGCTTAACACATTTGCACAAGTTTCAAACATTAGCAAAGCTTAAGCTGTGGAAAACATATCTTGAAATTCGCTAATAAAGTCAGACAGAAATGAATATTTATTGTTATTTAAAATTTTAAAACAAATTAATAAATTCGTAAGTTACAAAATGCAAGAAATTGTTAAAATTTGCAAAACACAACAAATTTGCAGTCAAAAATTTGCAAAAACGCCCCAATTGGCACGTCGAAAAATAGACAAATTTCACGCTCAAATATTAGCAGATGCAGACAAATTTGTAACTCAAAAAATAGCAAAAGCAGACAAATGTGCAACTCACAAATTAGTTAAAACACCCAAATTTGCATTTGAAAACACAGCAAAAACAGACAAATTTGAAAAAATCAGCAAAAACAGACAAATTTGAAAAATTGACAAATTTGAAAAAATCAGCAAAAACAAAAAAATTTGAAAAATTGACAAATTTGAAAAATCAGCAAAAACAGACAAATTTGCAGTTGAAACATCAGCAAAAATAGACAAATTAGAAAAATCAGCAAAACAAACAAATTTGCAGTTGAAAAATTAGCAAAAACAGACGAATTTGCAGTTGAAAATTCAGCAAACTAGACAAGTTTGCAGTTTAAAAATCAGCAAAAACAAGCGAATTTGCCATAAAATTAGCAAACAGACATTTTTGCAAACTTCAAATTTTTTTAAAACGATTTACGATGTTGAAAAAAGTTGCCATTTATAAATTCGCAAATATTTAAGTATTTGCATTAAAAATTTGCAAATATTTAAAAATATTACATTTGAGAAATTAAATTATACTCATTGGAAAAGCTAGAAGTTAAAACATGGTTTAAAATTTCACTAGTAAAATTCGCATAAGATTCCAATAGTATTTGCAAAAGGGCTGAGTGCCAAATTGCGGATGGCAATGTTGAATTAACGTAGTAGAAACAAATATGAATTTAACATTGGAGTACGTACAGAAGAAAAAAGTGCCATTGAAAAAACGTGTCTGCTTTTCAGGTGCTTGCATGTTGCAATCTCTATACGCATGTTTCATTCAGCCACACACAAACACACACAATATTGCCATTAACATTGGCATTAAAACGAGAGGAGAAGAGTCAATCGAACTTCAAAGCGATGAGCTCGGTGGTTGGCGTTAAAAAAACGCTTGGCTTTCGTTTGCTCTGCATGAAATTACATTTAATAGCAGAGTTCTTGACTTGAACGTGTGTGTTGTTGAGCTAATGGCGATGCTTTTGAATTGAGTATACATATATGCATAAACATAGGATATACATAATAAGTTAATAGGGAATTATCTAGATATGAATAATAAAATGTGAGTTTTAAACGCGCGAGGTTAAAGCTTGACACTGTTGTATAGTAATTATTTACGATACCAACCTCCGCATCGCTGCTTATTTGTTATATGGATGTGTATTTGTGTATTTATACATCCAGCCCAAAGGCTCTCTTCCCTGTAATTTAATAATCAATAGCATTTTTATTATGCGTTTGTCTTTGAACTTCCTTTTTGTTTGCCTTTTTTGTCAGTCGGCAGATTTGGTGGGGCAGGTGAATCTGCTGGCGACAAATTAGGTTCGAATTTATTGATGTTGTTATATGCTTTACATTTATTTAATTTGTACATTTACCTGCACTTTAACATTTATCTTCGCTTTGTTGTTCTTCATAATTAATTCATGCTCAACTGGTTTAATTCGCGTATCTTCTTTCTACAACATGTTAAGCTTATTGTTATTAGTCGTTTATGTCCATTTTTGTATTATTTCCCTTTGTAAATCTTCGTGTGGTGAATTTATAAATTCCTGTAGAAATTGCTTGGACAATTTGGAATGGTTGCGGAAAATTCACCAGAAATTTACCACAAATTTACCACAAATTTACCACAAATTTACCACAAATTTACCACAAATTTACCAGAAATTTACCAGAAATTTACCAGAAATTTACCACAAATTTACCACAAATTTACTACAAATTTACCACAAATTTACTACAAATTTACCACAAATTTACCACAAATTTACCACAAATTTACCACAAATTTACCACAAATTTACCACAAATTTACCACAAATTTATAAAAATTTCAACACAAATTGACCAAAAATACATAGAAACTTCATTAAAAATGCATAGAAAAGTCATTAAAAATTCTTGAAATCTCCGGTGTAAATTAAGGAGTATTCATCCAAAATTATTTACAATCCTCCAAAAAACTGAATTGATCAGGAAATATTTTTATATAACACTATACAATAAGTTGTGAATGATTGAAAAAAAACGACAAACCTACTCACTCCATAGGAAGGAGAATATGGTTTGAAAAAATGAGAAAAACTTGACACATATATGAAACAATAAAAATTTTACTTTCCGCCCTGTGGAAAATACATTTCCACTTACGTGCGACCAAACCTGACCTAACAAAGCGTGAATAAATTGAATGCATTGAAAAATGCAAATTTTCCAAATCATGTCCTTTTTTATTTACAGTGGTACTTTTTATTTACAGTGCGGTAAAAACTCGGTCCTCTTCCTCAAGTCTGAATATTTTGTATATAAAATAGATGAATTTTCGCGGCATGTAGATAGAATATTTATGTGAGTATTTAGGTATTCTTACAGTTATTACAGTTCTATAGTATTTCTCTTGTAGCAAATATGTAAAATTCTGTAACACAAAAACAAGTTTCAATTCCGCACACGTTACATTATATTTATTTTATATTTGTAAGCATACTATTCCAGAAGTAAATTGGTAGTAAAAATTGAAAATTATTGCGAGGAATAATTTAATCAGCATTATTCCGCTCACACTTTATTGTTGTTTACAGTGCATAACATCAAGTTTTGTCTTGTGCATAAAAGTTTTAATACAACTAACGCCACAAGCAGCTTTGCTTTTAAAAATATTTTCTTTTCCCCTCTTATTATTATTACACACACACAGGATCAATCGCGCTGACGACCAGCTTAGTTTTTGCTTCGAATAATCAAAGCTTTGCTAATTTCTTATTTCTTCCCGTTTTTTTTCTTGGACATATTATATATACTGTATATGTATTTATGTATCTTTCATTAAATTCTGCTGTTTTATTAGAAGCCTTTTATTTTACAAGTCACTACTTACATATATTCTCAACTCACAACTTGTAATAATTTGTAATTGCAATGTTTGTAAATGTAAATAAGTAAGTTGTTTTCATGTGGAACGTAAATTGAGCTGTTTTGCTTGCTGTTGTTTTTGCGAAATTTGAGACGGAGAAACAAATCCGCGATTCCAGTTGCAATTGTATAGAGGAGACGAGATTGTATTTTTCTTCATTATTTTATTAAAAGTTATATGTAATTTGTACATATTATAACCTCCAGAATTCAATGTGCCCGACTAATTTTGTTTCAGAACATTACTTCATTTTTGTTATTTTAAAGCATAAAATTAAAATAATTGAAAATACATAATTTATTTAAATAAAATAAAAAATATTTGAAAATAAATAATTTCTTTAAATAAAACTTAAACAAACATATAACAATGATTTAAGTAATACCAAAGTAATCGGTTCAGTTGCAGTAATTTGCTTCCGCGTGATTAAAATTCTACAGAAGAAATGTATAATCTCAATCTCTCAAGTTATTTACATAGACCGTGAGAAAAAGCTGTTGAAACATCACAAACTCTCACGTTGGACGGAAACACGTGTTTGAGTCTGGAAAGTTAAAATTGTTGTTCCTTGGAATTACTGTTTGCATTTGTAATTATTATATAAGTATATAGGTATATATGAAATTAAGTACACAAATTTCGAGAATAAAGGCGGCGAGGTAGCGGAGTCCGCGTCCAATGGAACGCCTTGTCAGGTCGTTACATGTAATGTTAAAAGTGTACAGTGTACATAAGATTAAAGAAATTTGTTTGTATTTTTTCTAGTCCTCACCGAGTGGACGCCGACGATCAAATAGAACAAATCTGTGGCGGTGACAGCTTCACTATATGATCAACAAGCTTTTTGGTTGTTGATCTTCTTTATGTAAGCATCTGCTTTTCTAAACTGTAGAGCTCTAGCTATACTTTACTTTAACATTTAGCCTCTGTACATGTTTAGTACCAACAAGCGCAAGCTCAGTATTGAAATTTTATTTTTAAATTCGAGATTTTAAAGAAGGTCGATATTTCTAAAGAAGTATCTCGAATGTGAAAGTTGAAATTTCATTAGTGTCGTTTTTTGAACCTTTAATTTTAAGTACATAACAATTAACAATTATCTGATTAAAACACACTTGGACTCAGGGCGCCTTTTTGATAGTCAATACCTTCAATATATGAAATAGTGTGTAAACAGCGATATAAAACCCATCATCGGGAATAAATAAACAGAGCAATTAAGAAGTAATGTAAAAGTGGCAGTTGGGACGTGGGGACGGCCGTAAATAGTAAACTAATACTTATATCTGTGTACAAGACAAGCATGGCGAAATATAGGCGACTTTGTTCTTCTCGTTATTTTGTTCCTCTGAGCCTGCTTGGCGAATGTAATATTATTACAGAAAAATAGTCAATATAAAATAGCTGGATATGTAATGTCTGTTTGGGATAATTATAATTTAATATTACACAACGAATATTTCACACTGGTTAAGGGGTTGCCATATCAACGAACATAAGTGAGGAATAAATACTTCATGGTACAGATACGTAATACTATATATATGTATGTAATATAGTATATGTGTATAGCATATAGCATGATAGTATGTAATCATTAGTTTATATCATATGCACATCTCATGTTTTTCGACGGCCGGATCAGCTTTTGGTGTTATGTTGGTTTGGTTGAGGACGAAACATGATCTGCGGCGGGATCATCGTTAACGTATATCTACTTTTGTGTACTTCAATAGTGTCGTTCCGTACACTTATAGCATTTATCACTGTGACAATCCTTTGTATCGTTCCAGTATAGCCGTATCTACAGCCTATATTTGTATGATCTGTATGTAAATTGTTTTAATGAGCTCTCTGTGACTCTGTACATAATTCTTCACTTGCTCCATGCTTATGGGAGATGGAGATGAGATACCACTGTTCATTGATCGTGGCTTCGCTAAAGACAGCAACCTTCTGTATTATCCTTACAACCTCACAACACTGTGCGGCACAGCGACAAAAGATATGGGACAACGGACAGGAATATTGAGATCCGCCAGCAGGTTGCATAAAGAACTTGACACACACACACACGTTGTAATACATAGCTCGAGTCGAGATGAGAGATGATTTTAGCTGAGAGATTCTTCGAAAATAAAACTATATTAAGTTACTTCAGCAGTATAAGTAAGCTTCAATTAGTAAGCTTCTCAAGTAGTATGCTCGGCAAGTAGAGCTCTGCCAGTAGTAAGCTTTTTGCAAGTAGTAGTGTGCTTTGCAAGTAGTAAGCTTTGCAAGTAGTAAGCTTTGCAAATAGTAAGCTTCACAAGTAGTAGTATAAGCTTCGCAAGTAGTAATAAGGCTAAGTAGCCAGCTTTATTTATATGAAGTATCATCTTGTAAATTAGCTTGTTTTTATTAGAATACACATCTACAAGAATGCGTGTTGTGTTAAAGTGGGTGTAGCTCCCAGTGTGTATGATTACTTTAAATTAGCTAAGGAAGTTCCTGTGAACCTGAAATGAGTACGTTGTAGATACTGGTGATCCAAAAAAGACAGACTAGAAATTTATGTACTTGCTTACAATATAGAAAAATCTCGGTTTTGGCAGACCCTTGTCCAGTATTATTAGTTAATAGCATTGGAATTACTTAACATGATTGTTCCCTTTCCTGAAGATTACTACTTTTGTTGTCCCTAGATTGACTTTAAGATTGTTCAGCGCTAAAAATACCTACAGTACCTCAACAGGATTGTTTGTGTGTATGTTATTGTGCTAATTGAGATACTGCGAAGCGTTATCCAAGGAGAAACATAGTTTAACTCATTTATATATTTTAGATGTAACACCTCCACGTCCTTAAAACTTGCGGCTCCATCTCCGCCCCGCAGAAGTATGTGGAGGAATCCAAATAAAAGTGATGATGATACATTGGGTATCTTTTTATAATAATACCGCACTTATCGAGATTACAGCTCCTCCACTGTAAAAGCTTCAGACAGACAGTATATCGTAATCGCGGGTTGTAAAGAGTACGACACACTTGACGCTACAACAAAAAAAACGTGAGTTGCCCTTGCAAAACACCAATTTTATTTTAGTATCAAGGTCCACCCGGATTGAGTCAGTGTCAGTGAATTGGTAACTGGGCAAGATACCAAGTTCTAATACTGATTTTACACACAAGTCAAAGGCCTGGGACTTATCCAAACTTCTCACCGGAGTTTGACTATCGCTGAGACACAATTATTGTACTTGACATATATATGACCAATGAAATTAACATGTCGAAAGCTCATTTAGCTAATCAGAGGATTATTCCTGGCAATTGAATTTAAATTCATGGGGAAATTTAATTAATAAAGAAAGCAGTAGCTAGTTATGCTAAAGTTATGGTACTAACGCTCAAATTATTAGGAAATTTATTATCGCAGATTTTATTTCCCTTTCAAACTCTGTTCAGACATGCGACTATTTAAAATGTGCTGCAACATGGATTTTTCTATTCAAAATAAGTTCAAACATGAATTTTTTCTATTGAAATTGTGCTAAAACAGAATTTTTGGCATTGAAAATTGTATCAGAAGATGATTTTTGTCAATTGAAACTATGTTAAATGATTTTCCGTGGGATAGAAGAAAAAACCACACATGGACGAAACTGTCAAGAACCGAGAAGAAGTAGAAAGAGAAGAAGAAAAAATGTTACGCAAAGGAAAACAGCCAGCGGAAATACAGATATTCATTTTATGAACTTCTTTGTATAATTATACGTAAAATTCTTGGGCTGAAGTCAAGTTTCCACGATGATGCTGATTTTTTACATTACTTAAATGCCAGTGTGGCTATATAGTTATATTAGTTACTGTAGCTATTTAACACCATCCAGCTTTGTAGCCCAAACAGCTGAGAAATCTCTTTCAGCATCGACTCCTCCTGATCACACTACACTTTTGACAAATGTAGCTGTCTAAATATACAGGAATGAGGATATAAATGTGCATACACAGGACTCAGTTTTAGAGATTGTGGTGGAGTGAGCGTGCATTGAGGGGATGCACTGTTTTCGCAAACTTCAATATTTACGTCTCCTCCGGACATAAATTTTGTGTGTATCTGCAGTAGTGTGAAAAGCGACAAGCTACATTGAAATACACTGAAATAAAATAAAATCATTGAAGGGGTTGCAAAAACTAGAAGACAAGTGTTTTTTATTCTTCTACTTGTTTTCCTTCTTTTTCCTCTACTATTTTTTTCTATACTTCTTTAAAAACCACGCTCCATATGTTGCGCTAATATATTGCAAGCTTTTACAAACGCCTTACTTGTGTGGTGGTGGCGTATAAAAAACATGTTCCGCTTGTGAAATGACAGCTATAAGCGTGGCTCAAATGTTATGGGCCGCGTCTTTTTCCTTCTTTTTTGTATTATTTTCCTTTGTTCTTTGCAAGTTTTTCAGAGATTGGCTGTCCATTCATGTTCGCTCTACAGACTCATTTCATTCATGTGTTCTGGCAGATTTCAGTTTTCTGTTCAATTTCTTGTCTTTTAGCTTGTCATCTTAAAATTCCTTTAGAATGTCAATTATTGGAAGCTTTTTAAAAACCCCAGTTCAACATTTTGAATGTGCAAATTTCAAAAAAAATCTACTGTAAAATAATTTTGAACTGAACTTTAGTATTTTTGCACTTAACTTTAGTATTTTTGAACTTAAATTTAGTATTTTTGAACTTAAATTTAGTATTTCTGAACTTGAATTTAGTATACTTGAACTAGAACTTAATACTTCTGAACTTAAATTCAGCATTCTTGAACTTAAATTTAGTATTTCTAAACTTGAATTTAGTATTTCTAAACTTTATTTGACTATTCTTGAACTTGAATTTAGTATTTCTAAACTTTATTTGACTATTCTTGAACTTAAATTTAATTTGTGAACTTGAGTTTAATCTTGCTGAGCTCTTAAATTCAATATTCCAGAACTAATTGAATGTACTTGAACTTGAATTTAATACTGTTGATCTTGAATTTAATATATGTGAACTTGAAAGTGCATTTTTATTATGTCAGTTCTACAAACCGAAGCTGTAATTCACGTGAGTAAATTGTAGCCTTTTAAGTCGAAATGAGCTCCAAATGGGCAGTAATGCCGCAACGGCCGGAACACTGTCAACATTCGTATAAAAAGCTATGATGACAAGGCAGGCAATTTATAAAGGAATGATTCATGGGTGAAGAAGTTGGATCAACAGTTTCTATACTTTCTTTCCTTTTAAGTTGTCAGTACAAATTGGCTAATGCACCGGTCAAGCAAAGCGGAACTTACTTTTAGCCATTTTTTTTGCTAGTGATGAGATAACTATACTATAGTTGATGACATGACCGACACTTCTACATCAATTTACTTGAGAGTCAGTTTTTTCCTTATCTTATTACTCGGACGATTTTCACGTGAAGTGGACTATGCTCATTTCTCCGGGGATTTGTACGATTCTCCATTAATTTGAACGATTGGCGCTTCTAATGCAATTTGTGCAATTTCTCCAGCAATTCCTAACATTCTCCATTAATTTGCACGGTTTCTACAGGAATTTCATTTTGTCCTTTATTTGTAAAATGCTTCGTAAGCTCTGCAGACGCCGCCGCCGCTCCGGCACTTCACCGAAATGAGACGAAACTCTCAACAGTGCGAAAATAAATTATCCTGCATATTCTTTTAATACTAATTACGAAGCTATTATAACATCCGATGCAACCAACCAACCCTCCACAATAATTATGACACACTTTTTATACCACAGAACGTGCGACTCGTCTGCGACTGAATACGCCACAGCATTCGTCAAAGCCAGACAATAATATTAATATCGTGGTTATATGAATCTCTAATATATAAATTTATCTTTTAGCAATCTTGTTAAATACCTCCGTGACTCACTTATTTTACATGCTGCTGTTTTAGCAAAAGCCTCGGCTCACATGAACGGATGAACGACGACAAATATGTGGATCTACAATAATGTTCAATGTCAACATTTAAATCAGCTTACGAGCAAATCCAGTCATGACTCAAATCAGCGACTGCTGTTGATGACAATAATAATGAGAGACTATAATTCATTTCGCTTCCCTCGTAACTTGTCCCACGGTTTATTTATGCATACTTATTTATTTCTTTGCAGAATTAAAATAATTTTTAAACATTTAAATAATTCTTCTGCAAAATTTTAATAATTTTGTACAAAATCCAAGGAAATTCTGCAATTAAAAAAATGGTTCTAAAAATTAAAAAATGTGAATCTAAATAAGAATTTATACATTTAGTAAATACAAAAATATTCAATAAATAAAAGAATCCTTGTAAAATATGTTTCCCACTGCCAAATTCCCATACAAAACTTCCTGAATGCATAATTAATCTCCCTTGTGCAGGCACCTTGAAGTAAAAAGGTAAGGTACAAATTTATCATGCAAATTCCAAGCCACCCACACAGTCGTGAGAAATGATAAAGAAGGAATTAAGAATTCCACTAATAAACTGACGAACTAATAATGCTCCACATAAACTTTTAGTGTCTTTCAGGAATCCGTACAGAATGATAGAATGGCCTGAAAAATAAGCATGCAATCTGTAAATCACGAATAAATCAGAATAAATAAGGCTTAGTAAATGGAGAAGTCGTAAAGGGGAAGATTTGAAATCTGCAGTTCAGGGGAGAAGCAAAAGGAAATATTGTAAAAAGAAAAAAAAATGTAAAAGAAATTATTAGACTTGCGAAACTTTTCAAAATTCTAGAACTAAAAAAAATTATAAATGAGCAACTGTAAAGTTGAAAAGAGAACTGGAGATTCGCAGGTGGATCGATGATTCGTGTGTAAATGTGAACGGATGAGTAATGCTTATTTAGTAAGGGTAATATGGAGCAATCTCTATTACAGATATAGCAAAAGTCCTCCACCTGGATCATAAATTTACAGTCCTTGCTCCTGTGGATGATTTATGTAAATCCAGTGTCTAGCACTTAATTCATATAGGAAGATAGAGTAACATTTTTGTACAATGGAGCTCGAAATTACTAGAAGCTCCGGCTCTGATTATTTTACAGGGGGGGGAGGGGGAATAAAAAGTGTAGAACAGTGTTTGGCAGCTTTGAAATTACCGCACATACAGAGCTTCCTCCGTCGTCGACGTTCTAATCATAAGCCCGATTTTATCTAAGCGTTGTAAATTGTAAAATTAATAAAGGTACGTTAATTAGGATTTTCTTATTATACTTTATGATTGACGTTTATTGTAACATCCGATACTTTTACTTGTTTCAATGGCCAAGCCAACTATTCTGCTACTGATGAAACACGGGATTATGTTATGCAAAAGTTTCCTGCTCCCGGCAAAATATCTCTTTGTTGCTGTTTTTGTGCTTGTAAATTAGACCGAAATATGGAAATAATGCTGAGAGATTTAATTAAAATGTAAAATACGTGTTTAGGAATGCATTATAACTGTACATAAGAAACTAAAATAAAAAAGAAACTAAAATAAAAACTGTAATAAATAAAGAAATAATAAATATTTTTAGACAAAAACTTTAAATAATATAAAAATTAAGGATAAATAACTATAAAAATAATAATGAATAAATACAAAAATGCTCGAAACGATTTTTTAAAAATATTTTACGCGCTTTAGAAATGTTGAGACAGTTATACTTGCCAATTCAACACTGATATATGTAAAGTAGGAGATGTAAGACATAAAATGAAAAAGTCTCATCAATTAATAATTGAGTCCTACCTTCGTTTCGTATTTTCCGTATCTGCTAATCAAATCCTTTTCACACCCCGCTAGTCAACGGAGAAGAAATCAAGGTAAAGCTTCATCAGCGAAAAGCTTCCATGGACTTGAGGAACAATCAAGCGGATGAGTATTTAATTATAATACACATGGGAATAGCTATATGCTGTATAATTGTATACATAGAACCACGTTGATAGAACGTCCGTCGCAATATCACACACACTACACATTCATAAGAGAACAGCGGAGAATGTTACTGCAAAAAGTATTGACTATAAATGTTCGGAGGATTGACAGGAAGGCTTGTTTTGAGGCGTCAAAATCAAATTTGCAAATCGCAAGTCAGTTCCATCCACCAAAACAGCAACAAAAAAATGTTTCCTCTACAAATGTAGAACTGTTGAGAATTTGCGTGCTTAATTTTCGTGTAATATTTAGTAATATTATTATTGAATAATTTGTGCCGCAAAAATCTTTTCACATGGCAAATCCATATACAAGGTAACTCCTTTGGGATACTTTAATTGACTTTGTACATTAAGGACTTTTAATTACTTCAAGCTCAGAGGTTTATTATCTAAATTATCTTTAATGCCGTCGTAATAACATTTACTGGGATGTCGCTTCCGCGAAAAATACTATATTATGTGCATATGAGTGCTGTTTTAAGGGAAGGAGCGCACGATGGGAATCCAATAGTGCTACACTGAAAGTTTTACGAACTTGAATGACAAGCTTGAATGACTGTCAGGATCAATGTTTTCACGGAATGTAATATTCTCGAACATGATTCATAAACCTGGAGTTTAGTTTCATGTCAATCATTCCTAGGTTATTTGCAAGTTTGTTTCTGCAATCTTTCCATATTGCAATGTTTTATTAATGCTTTGCTATGGTACTCTTTAGCAAGTTCGCCGTTAGCGGGTCGAGCTCATGGTTTTAAATTTGAACTTGATGGGAAGCTCGTTTTCGCAACTTGAGATAGCCTTCCCAAAAATAAGTTTTATAATATTATCAAATAAACAGAGATTAAATTATTTTTGAAGTATTCCCAAACTTTAAACTTGTGGCGCTGCTTTACAAAAATATTATAGCGCTGTTTTCAGTGGCGGTTTTTTTTTACATATTACGGCGCTATTTTCAAAATTGAAAAGTGTGGAGCGCTTTGTCAATATTATTTTTTGCGGTACTATTTCCAAATTCCAAAATCCTAAAACAATAATTTTTGGCGCCAATTTAAAACACACAAATTGCAGCGCAATATTCAAGAATACAAATTATGGGGCCATTTTAAAAATACAAATTGTGGCGCGTCGCGATAAAATAAAAAAATAGTCGCGTAAAAATATTAAGTCGAAATATTTCCAGAAATTCAAACCGAGATACAGTTGCAATAAATGCAGCATTGCGAACGAGGAAGTTGATTAAAAAGTATTGACAAGAGTAGCATATTATATATTTATATTAAGCTATATGTATACATTTGTTCTGGAGCAGTACAAAAGGCACTTCTGGACCGTGGAGCAAGGATTAATTGCTCACAACAACACGTGATTTCCGATGAGCGTGCATATAATAATGTAAAAAAAAAATCTAAGGGCTTAATCTGCCTCAAGTACGAATTCATCCCACATACTTTGCGTATATATATAGATTGCGATAATCAGACGTCCAAGCCGTGTGTCTCTATGCCTCATATAATACAATTACATATACATATACATGAAATACACGGACGCAACCGAGTTTGAAAAGTGTTAGCTACTTGTGCAAACTTGATTCAGTAATAAGTTGATGTGGACTAAACATGACATGCTCATCATATATTTTGTCCGATCGTAAAAGGGATAGTGCATTATACTAATTAGGGCTACAATTACTCATCGGCATCTTTAGTTTGCATTCATTAGCGCATATTCGCATCCGCACGCAGACAATAGCCATCCTGGAAGAACGTGAAACTTAATGGTGGAGGATATTTAAATAATTATCCAACTAAAAATACACTTTTGAAGCTAAATTATGAACGCCATTGTACGGAATTGGCCTTATTTTAAATACGCTCAATTTCCAACGAGTTTTGTCCAACCGGACCTTCAACATAACTTCGACATCTTCTTTTTCAACTGGACAATGCTAAAAATCTGCACCAAATTGAGGAGCAAATATTGAAAACCAAATGTGACAATATTTTAAAAGAGTTATTATTAAATAATATTGATTAATATAACTATTAAATTGCACTTTTTAAAACAATATTAAATTACATTTTTAAATAATATTCAAAAATACCTTTTTTAATAATAAAAACCAACCACAATACTTGTCTGCCGACGTAAATGAAAAACTAGATACAGCTGACTAGGATGTTTGAAAGAGCATAGCAGTGATTATAATGAACTTGCAAAAGACTCCACAAGTCCACATACATTCGCACTTGGCTCATTAAGCCAGAAGTAATCCCAACAGATGAGAAGTTGAGCTCCATGCAGCCTCAGTGAATTTCTGCCATGGCTTGATTTTTGCATTCCCAATATCCCAACTGCCATACTGAACAATATTCTATTGTAAACTACTACTGCTGTAGTCATTACTATACTATAGAAGAGCAAAGCTAAGCAAATTTTTTAGTATGCGACACCACGATTAGTAGACCTGAAATCATAATATACTTGTGGAGTATGTTGTGTGTGTGTGTGTGTATTGTGAATGTGTGTGCGCTTAATTTCACATAGGGAGATAATTCCATCAACAATTATTTCAATGACCTTCATCTTGAAGAGAATCTATTTAGACATAAACCATTCTATACACATGCTTAAGAGTATGTTCAACCCTTTCATAAAAGACAATAATCAAGCCACCCCAGTATTAATAATAATGTGTGGAGTATGTAATATCTTCATACACCTTTCAATGCTCACAGCGTCAAGACATTTTAATAATAATTAAAACGGCATTGAATGATAGCCATCAAATGATCGAATTCACTTGGCTAATCACTAAATGTAAAGAGTTTGGCCAGGTATTAGGATTAATATTAAAAAAGAAATTAGAGCAAATACCTTGAGCTGATTAATGTCTTCAACTGATGAACGGAGCAGAGAATGCTTCTCTACACAATTAATTTGTTCGACACTAAAATTTCTTTTACATTTTTGTCCTTTTAGCTTGTATAGGAACTATCTGTATAGCTTGCAATTAGCTTCCAAAATCCAATGTTCGAGATCTTCAACTTAATTTTCAAAGATTTGTCTATTACAATCAGTATTTCCGGGGTATTTATTTTTTTTCAATTCAACTTGGTTTAAGATTGTTACTCTCTTTAAATTTCTCCAGGAACTTTTCTGTACGGATTACAATTTTTTCAAAATATTTTCGTTTAAGATCCTGATTATGTCAAAATTTGAGTTTTCCAAATTTTGCCAGAATTTTTTTATTCAAATTGCAATTTCTCAAATCTTTTTGAATAAAGAATCGAATTCTTTCAGAATTTTCCTGTTACAAGCTCAATATCTCCAGAACAGTTCTTTGAGGACTCGAATTTCTCAGGAAGTTTTTTGTGCGGATCCGATTTTCTCTAGAATTTTTCTGTAAGGATCTTATTTTCTCCAGAATTTTGGGGAGCCGAGTTTCAAAATTTTTCTATGAGGATCCGAATGTCTTTTAGATTTTTCTTCGGGATTCAAATTTCTTCCAAAGCTTTTGGTTAGAATCCTACTGGATCCGATTTTATAGAGAATCCAAAGCAATGGCCTCAGATAGTCTCAAAATAGACAAAATGATGTCAAGATATGTCACTCAACAATAACAACAACAAAAACAACGTTGGAATAATTTCACGATAAACACGACTGCAGCTCGTATAAATAGTACGACGTTGTAAATTAGCTCTTGGTAATTGAAGAAAACTGAATTTGACCGTCGAGATAATAAATATTACACCAGGAACCAGACTGGAGTACCCAAACGAACGGACATGTTACATGTGAAAACACGTTATTAAAAATAAAGTCATGTGTAAACTTAAGGAGAAAAAGATGAATAATTGACCAGAGTTGTTATATGAATCTTTCATATATGAATCTATGTGACTCCGTGACAAATGTTGTACAAGACAGTTTATATACAGGGAACTGATGATGATGATGACAAGATGAACATGGAACAACGTGCTTACTCTTGTTTTAGGTACAGCCAACTGGACACCACCTCATTCAGAGCCATTGGCTCGACTGACAGCTTTCTTGCATCGCTCCACAGTTTTGCCATCCGACGAAACCAACCTCACGTTCAGCGTTCACAGTGACGAGTGAGAGAGCAGCGAGGCCCACACTAATGCTTGCAAAACCATGTTCAATGTTAGTGCGCTATGGAATGCCCTGTTCTACGAGAGTCTTCTGCAACGTTTTGCACGAACAAGCCTCTATTCCATTTGGTTTCCTTTCTACATTTATACCTCCACATTGCTCGTGGTTTCGTTTCTACAAGCTTCCCACTAGCTGGTTTCCTTCACTAAGACGTCTCATCGCCGTTCTTTAACACAATAGACTTTAGTCCATGTCCTTGCAGTACCTAATCTTGGCCATTTGTTAAAAGATGCTCATTTTAGTTTAGTGAAGATCTTGCTGCATATCTTAGTTATAGCTAAGGTATTGTTTTAGATCTTAGTTTTGGTTAAGATGTTGTTTTAGATCATGGTTATGGTTAAGGTATTATTTTAGATCTTAGTTATAGCTAAGGTATTGTTTTAGATCTTAGTTTTGGTCAAGATGTTGTTTTAGATCATAGTTATGGTTAAGGTATTATTTTAGATCTTAGTTATAGTTAAGTTATCGTTTAAGATCTTGCTTTAGATCTTAGTTATAGTTAAGTTATTGTTTAAGATCTTGCTGTAGATCTTAGTTATAGTTAAGTTATCGTTTAAGATCTTGCTTTAGATCTTAGTTATAGTTAAGTTATCGTTTAAGATCTTGCTTTAGATCTTAGTTATGGTTAAATCTTGTTTTGGATCTTAGTTATATAGATGCCAATCTAACCCAAGTTAAATCGTTGAAGTTCTTCAAAACGATATGGTTATAAAAACGTTTGAATAATTGGCTAGCGTCAACAATATCTTACCGCCATTGCTCATGAGGGAACCACATAGTAAAAGACCATTTAATCAACATTGCTAATTGATTAAAGGGTTCCGACTGTATAATATTAATCAAATTTTGTGTTTTAAAATAACAATGCATATGTATATGTATTACATATATTTTGTATAAATATGTATTTTGTAGCAGGTGTTATTACATATTGTACAGGACCTGGACTCCTACGGTGAACATGGTTTAAAAATTAATTTGAGAAAAATATGCTAAACTGGTTCTCCGAGTCTATACATAAAATGTTATATTGTTAGGCGAGCCTTAAGCCTTTATGCTTGTCTAAAAGAAAAATTCAATTGCGTTAAGATTAAACAAACTGTTCTGATGATTTTTTCAATAGAAATCCTGATGTTTGTTTTATGATTGTTTCTCCAAAAAAACCCTTCTCATCCAGCGCCCTTATCATTTTGCATGCATCATCAGCAGAAAATAATACATCGATTGAAGAGCTATAAGTATCTGTAAATGTAAAAATAATTGATCTGGGGGAGATTACTAATAATTGGTAGCTTTGCATGTTCTGTGTCAGGACATAATGACTGGAAATCGTTGTTAGTTTTGTTGATTATTTCGAAAACACTATATAGGGGTAATGAGACCATAAAAATTAATGTTGATTCACACGCTGGTGGAATATCGACTTTTAAGCCATGGAAGGTCGAGTTGCATCACCCGGTTTGACAAATATTCAAGCAAGATTATTTGAGCGGTATCAGCACAATTTTTATTTATTTTAAACAAATTATTTGTAGTTAACGAAGATATTTTTGGTTAAATTATTCTTTTAGTTGTAATAACTTTATACAAACTTAATCCCATCTTTTATATTTACCTCCTAGGGAAGATGGTCCTCTAACAAGATACTGCTCTTCATTGCCGGATATCATCACGGATTAAGTAGCTCGGGAAAGGCAGCAGTTTACTTTGGGTGACCATCTCTCGATCTCCGACGGGATCCTGTCGTCCGGAATAGCCAGAACGGATGTAATTCAGCACTCCAGTGTCGTCCCGATCTATAGCCTTTAGGAATTTAATAGAATACCTGCAGTCGGCATAGCATATAGTATTGCAAACAGCTCAAAGCTTTTTTTGTTGAGCCGCAACTGTTGTGTAGAAGAGGCTTTTGCAACGTCAAGAGCTGATCAGGTTAATATTGAAACAAGTGCTCTAAAAGAGAAAGAAATATTTGTAGAGGTATTATTTAGTCTCTAGTGTGTAACAGACTGGAATTTGAGAAGGAGTGCCGGATTCTTGGTGACATTGTGGAAATTCCGGACCTGGACAATATGAATGACTATATAGTCTCTGTATGTGTTATGGACCCCATAAGCTCATTGATCTGATAGTTGTTTGCCCTTGTTGCGCTGGACGAATTCCATGAAGAATGAGCGTGAGCTTGATATTTACGCAATATTAGGTTCGTTTGTTTTGTAGTCAATTCATTATCCTGAGTAATTATTTTTGTTTTTGGGTGTGTGTTTTAGTTGTTTGTTAGTATCTATAGTTTTGTATGTTCGATTGTATCTCCTTTTAATTAAGTTACTATGCTATTTTATGAATGTATTTTTAGTATTTTGTATACTTTTTAGTCCTGTATATAGGTATTAGGTATACGATTTAGAAGTTTAGTACTAAAATGCAGCACTTCCACAGTACGTTTGTCGTTAATCTATTACTAACTTACTGAGGAAATATGTTACCAGATCTGCCAAAGCGGTTCCAGCGGGTGGATGAAGCGCAACAAGTTATGTACGTCAAAGTTCCGGGCTTGGAGACGCCGAGACTCAAATAAAGGAAGCCGTTCTAGAACGTACTCAACCACTATAGTTCTTAAGACGAGTTTTGAAAACTACTTCGAAACGAGTGGACAGGGGATAGTGAAGATAGTCCTTCGAAGATTTCCTTTGAATCCGTCCGTCCCAACTATGGGATCAATAAGTATGAATGAAATCAATAAAGGATGAACAGAAATTCGGGTAGCCATCTGAATAGAATCATGTAACAGCAAAGGAACGTCAGCAACGTGAATCTTTTATGCGAGATTCAAAGGGGAAATCGAATCAAAGCTCTAACAATAGGAAAGTCTTCTATTGCAAAGCAGCACAAAGTTGTTTAAGAAGTTTGGTGTAAGTAGTCAAAAGTTTCCCGAATATATATGTGCTTGTTTGAGCTGATTAATTTTATTGAGTTGTAACTTATTTCAGAAGGCAATATGCAACTATCTGGATGTTGTGCTGAATGAAAATGAATGTGCCTCATGTTTCGAAATTTGTAACCAAACCTCCGGGCTATTCTCCCTTTCTCTATGGAACGAAGCAAATGCAAAGGGGAAAAAAGTTTCATCAAGTTAGATGTCTATAAGCATCGTCGTTTTTATTTTTCATTGGCAATCTTAGTAATAGTGCCTTGTCTAATGTCCTGTCACTCAGGTTTCTACTCTCCCCGCTGAGCTGGGGAATCAATCTGAAAATACTTTAAGAAAACAACTTGTTTCACGGACAATAAACTTGCTGGAACTGCTTCCAAGCGGGATTCAATTACGACATATTTGCTCGGAAATTGATTTTTAAGTTAGTGTCACACGTTGTGATTTTTAGAAAAACTGTACAAAATGCCTTATACGTGTGTGCTTTGCAGACCAAATCCAATGAAAAATCACAGTTCCGGTGCCGGTGTTGCGTTGCTGCTGTGTCAGCCGACCTGGATCAACTCTGAATAAAATGTTCAAGATGCTGCGTTTTCTGCTACCGCATCACAATGCTTTTGAGGATATTACGCAAATAGAGTCTCAACCTAAATAGAAGTTGGTATAAAAAATAAGGTGCGAATTGCAAGAGCTGTGACGTGAGACATTACACTGGAAACACAATATCAGTATTTGTGTTCATGAACTTTCAGTTCGAACGTCGTAGTGTGTGCATAAATTTGCAAAGGTGTGCATATACTGATCAGGGAATTTAATTTGTGCAAGGAATAAACTTTAATATTACAATGACTTAATGATTCACGACTTTTCTTACATGGCAAAGTACGGAGAATGGCTGCGTGTATAAATTACTAAGGTTCAAATTACTCTTGTATAAGAGATGAAGCCAGCAAGATCATGGTAACATGTAAGTACTAATAACCTCAACCTTGTTATAGTTGTGAGGACCTTTTATTATTCAAGTCACGACTCTGCTGATTGTATCCGAATTTAAGCAAAATGCTTTTGATAATTATGTTTCCCTTTGAGCAAATTCTTATGATGTTACATGACTCACTCCCCTAGTACTCACTTTGTATTACAGCATAGCTCCGAGATAAAAGATACACATGATAATGATTTATCGTCTAATAAACATACGCAATTTTTGTGATAATATAAGCGATAATGTTTTTTACAGCTTAATATATCCGGATACATAAAAAACATGTAGGCACAGTAATATCAACACTCCCAAGTTTTCGTCAACGGTCGCCACATGCCCCGGAAGAATTGCCTGGAATCAAACTGTACGTGTGTAATGTAAAAAGTTTAAGATTTTCTCGGACGGATTGACAAGTATTATATACATGTATATAATTAATTAGATATAGCTATAACGTTTTTAACTTAGCGAAATGTACTCAAAACTCGTTGAGACTAACCCGCGTTCTTTTACAAGTACCTAAATGACATTTAGGAAAAACAAACAAAAAATGGCGTTGGTGAAAATGTGTTTGAGATTATTGTATAGCAGAGCATTGCTATGAAAATCTATTAAAGAATTTCTGAGTTAGGAAGCGTAATCTCAATGAATCACATGCTAAATAAAACACCAAATTCAATGAAATCGTGTCGATGAATAAATTATTTGAATTCTCATGCTTTAATCTCGGTGATCCCTGATGCTCCTCCCAGGTCAGAGGTCTTCTCCCGGATGTTGAAATAACTTCTATGGCTGTGACCGCTGTTGTTAATGGCAGCTTCTCACCAAAGAAGATTTTATCCTAATGCAATTGGAATTGTTTGATTTTAAAATAAATCATGTAATTTTGTTTGCCTTGATTTGAAGTTATATAATTTACCCTTAATAAGAAAAATAAAAAACAAAATACTCATGAAGTCATTTTTATTTCATAATTTTTTACTCTATTGGATTTATATGTTGTAAACAGTTATCACATCACATAGTTTAACACATTCATAATTTAATTTGAAAGGCCATCATGGTATTGTAGTGAAATTGGAAAAGCAAACAGTTCCGCAGGTGGAATAAATTATAACGGGTAATTCTGAACTCGAACCATTTGACACTGTTCACATTGCGTGAGGTCAGGATGATTTAGGAAAGTGCACATGGTGCAACACCATTCAGCGGGCACCATTTCGGTAGTTCGACTCAAGGGCAGGACTCGCGGCGGGGGCGGGCGAGGAGGGGGATTTCTAGACATGATAGGTGACCTCCCGGGTGTGGGTGATCTTCCTGGTAAAGGAGATCTTCCGCCGATGATCGGTGATCTTCCTCCTGGCGTAGGAGATCGTGTGCCACTTGCGGCTGAATCCGTTACCAAAGCTTGAACATCCTGACCCGGATAAATATCTCGATAAAATTCTTCACTCGTCTCCCCAAGAGGTATTGTCCCATTGTTGTACATGTCAACTTCCTGAGTCATGTACTCACATTCCATCATCAACTTTTTATTCTCTGCCCGAAGCCGATCCACCTCTGGCCATGGCTGCAATTCAACTTTGGAACGAAGGTTCAAGACTTCATTTCGCAACTTTGCTAGGCGGATTTTTTCTTGACTGTGCACACATTCTAGACGATTTTTCCGTTCGAGCTGGGCGGCTAATAATTCTTGTTTCATCTTTGGGCAGCCAAGGAGGCTTTCGGCTTTTGCTTTATCCAGCTTGGTTTCTATTTATCTTTGTTTGGTATTTACTTTCGGCCTTTTTGATTGTCGTTATCAAAATTGTCACAACGTATTTTCCACGTTTATAAATACACAACAATTGATTTAAAAAAACGGACGTCGTTATTGACAGAAAAATCAATATCCTTTCGCTGGAACCACGGCTATCATTTTAATTGTTCACAACCGCAAGAATCTGAATTTGTGATCTTCGTCCATGTACGATCTATAGAGAAATTAAAACAAAAATTAGTATTTTGATGTTCACTATTTCCACAAAAAAAACACATTGGATTAGAAAATTTGCAGAAGAAAAATTGCTTTGTCACCCACCATTACATTTAGTAACAATTAATTCGAAAAATACAAATAAAAACAGAACTTTCATCAATCACTATGCTTGATCCACGAACTATTTATTTCGATCTATTTTCATTACAATTTCCAGTTGAAAAATGGTTCCAAATGTCTGTTTACCAAAAGAAGATAAATTGTTGTTGAGCTTGGAATGAAATTAAATTTATTGATTTTAAATTCTACCGGGCTGGAAATTCTGTGAAGAATACCGGAATTTCCAGCTGCCGCTCCAGCTACATCTGGAGAATATTTTTGAAACTTTGTTCATCTTTGGACTTTGTTTCAAACAGGATTGAAATCCAAAAAAAGTATATTGTCATTTATCTCAATTTAAATCCATGCATTCATTTTGGTCTAAATTCCATGTTTTTCAAAATCATTTGGAACATCAGTGTTAAGAATTTGACCTGATCAGGTATTGGAGTTTGCACATTGAAAACGCTCGATCCGGAGGCTTCTCCCTGATTTCTGAAGCTCTGTGATCACAAATTCTGGTAGATGGTGTCAATGTATTTAAATAGAATTTAACATCAACTTTTTTGTCTTTGAGGCCTTTTTATATGGAAATAAAATAGATTTCTCCTTAAATAATAAGAGAATAAATAATAAAATAAAATAATTAAAAATTCAATTTAAAAAAATGAAAGGTAAAATTATTAAATTAATAATTAAATAATTTTACTCCGTAGTTCACATGCTCTAGAAGCCAGAGCTGTCTGGTAAAAATTAAAATTATAAATCTTGCATTAGCCATGTTAATATTTGGTTTTACGTGACAAGCTTGATTAAATCTTGACTTTATTTATATATTATTAATACATTACTTTACTCATCTATCATCTCTTATTTAAGCTATTTTAGCTTCCCACAAGTTTCAATGGAGCTATCTCTATGTACAAGTCAGTCAATCAAAAAGAAGTCAATGTCCAACCTTGATTAACATCAAATAAGTGAATTTCCATCCTTAATTTAAAGCAAGCCATCCAGTCTTCCGACTTGACAAACAAGTCTACAAACTACAAATGTTACATAATCATTTGTCGTCAATATAAAATAATTTTACGTAAGTCTGCATAAGTTCAATCCTTTGTATTTGCAGATAAATTAAATAACTTGTTTAAGCTTTTATAATTTATTTTTGCCTTACATAATTAAATTTTATATACTTTATCATAATTTTTTAATTTGGAATAATTTAAAGAAAAGAGATTTCACCAAAGTGATCTTTTAAAACTTAATAAATTAAGGACGAGGACAATTTTTTCCTTCAAATCCGCGGAATAATCATGAAGAAAGTGTGTGTAATTGGGGCCGGAGCTGCTGGACTGGCCGCGATTCGACACGTCAACTCCAGTGCGGAATTGTCGGGAACCCTGTATGAGCAAATGGAGGATCTAGGTGGCGTGTGGAGTTACACGGACAAGACTGGAGAAGATGAGACTGGAGAACTAATTCCCAGAGTGATGTACAGAGATCTGAGGTATCTCTCGAATTTTATTATTATTGTTTTTTTTAATTTGTAGGTTAATTCTTAGGTATAAACAAGACATTTTTCGCCAGCAATATAGTTATTTATTTTTTAAATTTTAATTTCTGGGAACTTGATTAAACTAAATATGGATTTTGATACTCTTGACCACGAAAAAACCTGGTGATTTGTTTTTCAAATGAATTTTCCTGAATTAAATTTCAATTTTAAATTCTGTGTTTATTTTTAAACCGGATTTTTCTAAAAGTTTAAAATTTTGAAATTCTTCAAAATTTCATATTTTGGGGCATTTATGCCGAATTTGTTTTAATTTAAAATAATATTTGTAATTTAAATCGCTTTTACATTCTGCATGAGAATCCATAATGAGTAAAAGGGGCGGAAACTAAAAAAAATATATTTTGTAAAAGAACAAGCGACTTTATAAACCATAAACACCGCGCATTTTGTCAAAACATTTATCCAGAATTCAGATCAATCATCACACCTTAAGCAAAAGTATTGTAGAATCCGGCATGAATAGATTTTACGCTTTCATACTAAATTACTCCACCAAATTACACCTCCAGGTTCTACACAAATGTCCTGGCAGGATAGAAATTTCTTGAAACCGATGCGATCGTTAGAATTTGAACTAAAATCTTCCCTCGGGCTTTAAACATGCACACTGAGACTATTTTCACTTAAGAAAAGGTACAAACAGATCCGCGACCATTATGGCGATGACCATTAACCATTAGCGATGATGGATCGAGCTAAATTGTTTCCAGGGAATAAGTGATTACATGTGTCGGCAATTTCTTTAACATTTTGTCCCTCCTTCGGGCACCTAATTGTCGGTGTAATATTTTTTTCTTTAGGAGCAAACACAATGTTACGTTGTTTTTAGAATTTAAAATGTCAAGACAAATGCATGGGGACGATTCTTATAAAAATGTTTTCATCTAGAATAAATTAGTTTCTGATCAAAATTAAATAAATACATTTTAGAAGAATAATTCTTGTTGTTATTCTAGAATATTTCTAGTGCTGATTGTAATAATTATTATAATATACACATTAAATCAAATGGAATTCATAAAAATAATTAGATTCAACAGAATTTGAAAGAAGCAAAATTTAATTTCAAACGGAATTAAATCAAAATAAATATCGATCAGTTTTAATAAAAATCAATTAATTAGAACAAAATTTAATAGTAAAAATAAATTCGACCCCAATTTAAATAAAAACAAATAAATTTGATTCCAATTTAAATAAAAATAAATAAATTCGATTCCAATTTATATAAAATTAAATAAATTCGAACAGAATTGCAATAAACCGAAATAAATTTGAAGCGCGACATTTTCCCATATGAAATCAATAAGAAAGATCCTTGAACGGTCCACTTGTCGTGTGTTGTCAGAAAATAATCGTGACAATAGGGCGAAAGAAATGCTTGGAAGCCTGAGGTGATCCTTCTTGTGAGAAAAAGTAAATAAGGTTTATTAAGGATAAGACAGTGCTATATATGCGTGGATTTCACTCGGAGGCTCCATATTAGAATTGGATACGCTTGAATAGAATGGATTGCGAGGAAGTTGTGAAAGTGCGAGAGAAAATGATGTAAGTTGAAGGTGATATTTGTATGCATAATGGGACGTCACGGTTGGCACTTCCAGGACTAATCTTCCGAAAGAAATAATGGGGTTCCTGGACTTTCCTTTCCACAAGGGGGAAACTTCTTTTGTGTCGCATGAACAAGTGAACCAATACTTACACGACTATGCAGATCACTTTCAACTACGGAGCTCCATTCAAGTAACGAACCTATTCTTCTATTGATCTCATTGAGTCTATCACTCTTCTAGCAGCTCAATTCCTCTTTGTATAACTGATACCATTGTGTGATGCTTCTTTGTTTTTTTACTTTACAAAAAAAATACATTCACAGTCTCAAAACTTCTCTTGCACTCAACTTCTTTGTCTTTCTTTACGACTTTTATTTATTTATTCTGACAACTTATTTTTTATTTCCATCACCGACTATAGTTCTTCTATTTATTCCTACAATGTCTTCCAGTTTATCTTGAAATATTTTTGTTATTATAATTTTAATAATTAATATTTATTTTTGTAATATTTATTTTGTATTTTTGTAATTTTTTTCTGCAGTTTTTTTTATCTTGAATTTTCATTCATTTTAATTAAAATATTCTATTCCTCATTTAATCCAAATAAAAAAGTCATGAATGAAAAAGTAAATATAATAAATTAAATAAACTTTCCTCCTGTATTTTAGTTGCGACATCGCGTCACCAGTGTGAAGCCAATTTTCGCTCAAGATGATAGCGCCAACAATAGCTTGACCGGATGGATGGTTTCGGTTCTTAATTTGGAATCGGGCAAGAAAGAGACGCTGGAATTTGATTCTGTAATGGTTTGTAGTGGGTACGAAATTTGTTTGAGGGTCAAAATTTTTTAATTAAAAACTATGTCTACATTTTTTTTAAATTAATTAATTTTTTTAATCCGTCTAATTTGTAACAATAATTATATTTGTGAGATCTATTTATTTTTTTGCATCCACTTCTGCATCGACCGAATTCATTCTCAGTGGATTTCATTTTTTATGTTTAATTAAATATTTTAAGCGTTCGAATTATTTATCCAAACATTTCTCCGATTTCAAGTCCAGAATTTGTAGTTGTTGTATTCCAAAAATTTATATTTCTAAAAGAATTTATATTTCGAAACTTTTCTATGCAACTGCAGACGGTACATATGTATATGGTATGTATTATACCCTGTGTATATCAGCCTAATTGAAAGGCTTGTGCGGTATGAAAATGCGGATATTCGTGGCGGCTGTTGTCTCAATTCACCTTTGATTGTTGTTCCTGTACAATGAAGTCTGTAGTTGGGAAAGGAAGAGAAATGTGCGTGTTGGATTGCATTTGCATCGTTATGTAAGGAAGGGGAACTTTGATGGAGCGATTGAACTGATGTTGCTTTTGATGTTTTACCTTTTAGTCATTTCTGCAAGCCTTTTATACCGGATATCGTGAACATTGGAGTGTTCCAAGGTGAAGTGCTCCATAGTCGGGATTACCGCTCTCCCGAAATCTTTGCAAACAAACGAGTTGTCGTTCTCGGATGCGGCCCTTCTGGTGTAGACATTTCCTTGGAAATTGCCCAAGTTGCCACCGAGGTTTGCAAATTATTATCCTCCGCCATAGTTTCTTTCTACTTGTCTCCGCTTTGGGGCCAAAATGCTTTTTAGTTGCTCGTCGTCCCTGCCAAAATGTCTTTATTTATCTGGGTTACCTACGGTTATAAACTTTTATATTTTCCCGATTTTGTTACTCTCTCATTGCAGCCCGAAGAATTTTTTCTTTTTATTTCTCTCTCTCTCTCCTTCTTTCTTTCGTCTTCCCTTTCTTCTCTCTCTCTCTCTCTTTCTCCTTCACATACACAATATCTCTCAGAATTTCCCTCACAATTCTTCCCGCTCCAAGTTTTCTCTATCCTTTCCTTAGCCAGCTTATACTTCTGGAGGACTACTATCATAATTCATTTACACAAAAAGTATATCATGAAAATGTATTGATATGTATCTTGCTGGAATTTCCATCAATTTTTTTGTTTCTCGCCCTGTCGTACACAGGGCAGATCTTAATTCACACACACGCGCTGTATAAAAACCATGGATACATATAAAAGTGTATCTTTGGAATTAATAAATCTTTATACGCTTTTGCTATCAAACTGGTTTTTTAATTTTTATCTTTTTTTTTAAATGTATTTGAGATATTTTGAAGCTTGAAATTTTATTTATTTTTATTTTAATTTATTTTTAACAAATTTTATTTAATTTTTATGAGAAAATACAAAATTTAATTGTATGATGATTTCCGTACGAAAAAATCTAAATTAACATTTTAGAATGAAGTGGTACATGTATCTGTAGGATTCTTAAGCTTGTTGATGAAATCCGAAAATTAATTAACGTGAATAGAGATGGTGAGGGTTGGTAGTTACAGATATTTACTTTTCCTGATTGCGAGTTGCTGAGGGATATTGTGGAATTGTGGGGCTGCAGACTTTGTTAAGGAACTTTGTAAGAGAGAGAGAGAGAGAGTTTTAAAGTTTTTAATGCAATCACTGCAATTAATCAAGGCAGTGGATAAAGTTGTATTAGAGAAGCATGGAAGCCTCGCAGTCATTGACGCTCTCCCTCGCCTCTGTTTTCGGAGGATAAATGATACTTGAGGAGAGCACTTATGTCTTTAATTTCGGAGTGAATCTGAATATACTATAGCGCTGTATCCGCTGTGGCTGTGCTGCTTTTCCAAAGCCCTTGAGTACTAACAATAAAAGCCGTGAATAGAGCGCTATTATTATTACATCGTGTGCGATGCGAGGACTAGTCCTCCGAAGATGCGGAGAAGGAGGAGGGAGTGTGATGAAATTAATTTGGATTGTCAATTGGACAAATACAGGTGATTATGAGTGTGCGGAATCCGCCTCTTCCAAGTTCATTCCCAACCAACGTTCGCCAGACACTTCCAATAAAATCCGTCAAGAGTAATGGGTTCATATTTGAAGATAATCAGGAATGCGATTGTGATGTCCTGGTACTTTGTACGGGTAAGTGGACTGAAATTCCCATTTAGACTTGCCAAATGAGTCTCACGATGAGCTGTTTCGAAGCAATTTTTAGTAGTTTATCCCTATATCCCAACTACCAACACATGCAGATTCTAGACTTTTCGTGCATGTTTTTTTAATTTCTTATATAAACTAATTCCCAAAATAAAGTTTTGAATATAAAGTTTCCAATGTAAAATTCATTATGTACCTACAATGTAAATCTGTTATAGAAAGTGAAAATTTTCTTATGCACAGCAATGTAAATTTGTTGTGCACACAGAAAACTTTAGGCCGTGTATATTGTAAACTAGAGAACTAGAGAAGATGGTAGCGAGCCTGGAAAAAATGATTGAAAGTGTCGCCTGGTTTAATTTAAAGTTTCATTTGCATCACAACTGAATGAAATCATCTCTTGGCGATAAATTTATATGGAATTTAATTGATCACGATCGTGTTAGGTTACAGCTACGACTTTCCGTTCCTGGACCAAGAGTGTGGAGTCATCGTAGAAGAGGGGGAACAAGTCACTCCTCTCTACAAACACATGATTCATACCAAATACCCAACTCTTTGTTTCGTGGGAATCCCTAAACTCGTCCTGCCGTTCTATTTGTTTGAGATTCAAGTAAGTATCTCCATGGCATTCATTTGTATCTATCTGTATAGTAGCTCTAGAAGTATCTCGCGTTCCAAGTTCCATGTCAACTAATAGTATCTTCTATCTTCCACTGTACTCACGATTAGTACTTCTACAGCCATAGTGTCTTCTGTATTCGAAACAGCGTATCTTGCATATTCAAAATAGTTGTGTGTACATAGCTCGCATGTTTGAAGTGTTATCTCGCATGGATATCTTTTTAGTAATAAGTATCAAGAAGAATCTCCCACACATGTAAAGAGTGCATAGCATTGGTAAATACACCAGTATACATATCACCACACAGCTTTCGCGTTGTGCGTGCATCTTTATTTCCCCGATTATGCATCCCATCCATAGCAGACAGTTTCGCTTAAACCCTTCAGGATTCCAATATGGTGAGCCATAATATGTACGTATAACTGGCGGAATAGTGTTGGGTTTGGGATTTTAGATGTAGGATTTTGGATGTTGTATTTGATGTTGGAAGTGGCATTCTGGAACGTGTGGATTCTGTGTGGGAAGTGTGGATTCACCCGTCGACTAACCTTTTATGCATAGGATGTATGTACATACTGCACATGAGATACGCCGATGAACCATACATAAGCATATTTATACATACTTGAGCACATCCGAACATTTTACATAAACTGACGAACATATAAATGATCACATAGGAAACTACACATGAATTATGCTTGAACATATGAAACAGTATAAACATGTATGATGTACATGAAAATATGTATCTATATGGAACTATGTATGGATGAACACATGAACTCTACTGTAAGCACAAACTCATACATATATGAACACATAAAGTTAAAATCACATTCACGAACCCATCGATACACATATGATCATCTAATCATAAGACAGCACTATAGCACGGCATCAATGCATAAACGCCGGAGCCCAAGCGCACTTTTAGCGATTAGTGTGTATACATACGATTCGGAGAGGAAGGACTAGTTAAGGACTATTTTCCTCTTGCCACACACACACGACATTTTGTTTTAGCCTGCCGTTGATTCGGTTAAGGGTGGACCGGAGTTGACATTGCTGCATGTGGGATGGTGGGGCAGTACATTTGAGCTGGGTTCATGGGGTTCCGTGTCCGTGTACATACTAATGGACCATGTATTAAGATAGCGAGTACATGTAATAAGATAGTGGCGTGTGTATTTAAGATGGCGGAGCATCTATTTAACATGGTGAAGTATGTATTTAACATGGTGAAGTATATATTTAACATGGTGAAGTATATATTTAACATGGTGAAGTATGTATTTAACATGGTGAAGTATGTATTTAGCATGGTGAAGTATGTTTTTAACATAGTGGAGTATGCATCCATATAAAAGTTTCATACTCTTTAACTTATTGGAGTATGCATTCAACATGGTGAAGCATGTTCTTAACATAGTAGAGCACATACAAAACATATGTAGGGCATGTGTAAAACATATTACATATAAAAAATGGGAGGAATACATATAAAACATGATAGAATATATATAAAACATGGTGACAAAAGTATAGAACGAAGTAAAATAGGTATTAAACATGTTGAAATAAGTATTAAACAGCAGAGCATATAGTACGATGGCGTCGTCAGTGTTTGTGCGGAGCTATTCCATTAGCTAATAGCATTTAGGAATTACGAACGAAGGGACGGAGGAATTGGAATGGACTGAGACTCAGTTGACTTTTTTTTAATATTGGGGCTTTTAGGTGCGTTACTTCGTGAAATATTTAGAGGGAAATTTGCGACTTCCAACCGAAAGTCAAATGAATAAAGACGGGCAGGAGGATCGCCAGTCACGACGAAGCATGGAGCATCCACTGTGTAAAAGTCATTTCCTTGCCGCCCTTCAATGGGACTACTATGACTTCCTAGCCACACAAGCCGGCTTTGCTCAGGAACTAAAACCAGTGGTCAGAAAGATCTATGAACGCACGGCCGTCCGAAGACGCCTATTCGCCCAGGATTTCAAGCATGATATGGTCCGTGTCCTGGATGATCACAACTACCTCTATGAGCCTGCCGGCCCTCACACTCAATAATTCACCGCATTAAATTAGCTTCCAAATTTTACTCATCCGCAAAACTTTTATTTAAACTACTCTTTTACATTCACTCTTACTTGAATCTATAAAATTAGTTGGTTCTATTTTCATTTTATCGCTCTGTATGGTAATTTACAATTGGCGTACAGTTTGTTTAAATTAGTCCGAATTTTTGTTGATCATTGTGTTAATCCTAGAATTAAAAAAAACAAATTTCTGTCAGAATTCAAGCTGAACGTGTACATTTATATTAAAGATATGTTAATCAAGTTTTGTGCGTAAATCCCACCGTATCAAGTTCTTGGCGTAAATCAACAAGCGATGGGAACCTGATTGGAATAATATTAAATCGCCATAATGAGGCTGACAATGTAATAATGGGGAAATAAAAGACGGAGCAGTTGGGGAATAATAATCTAATAAGGATAAATTAGTGGGAAAGTTGTCACGGAGCAAGTTCAAACTTAAAATAAAAAATATGCGTATTTAATTATTTAATTACTACGTCTGCGGAGAGCGCGGGAGCAAGAAATGAGAATTTGATTTATGAATTATTTTGGAATTACTCATAAGAACATTATGTATACCTTTATTTGGTAACAGTACATAAAGACGCAGCATTGTACACATAAAATGTTCACTAAAAATCAAATGTATGAGAATTTATTACCATAAAAAATCAAATGTGTATGCACTGGTATATAAACGATACAGAACATTTTTTAACATATATAAACCCTCAGATTTTTTTTGTATATATATAAACATTACAGAATTTTTTACGTATAAACAAATTTATCACCAGCGCGGCTCTCAGGACAGGAAAAAAAGAATAAAATTATTACTGTGCAATCTGTGGTGTGCTTAAGTGACAAAAGTCAGATGATGATGTGGCTAATGTTAAATGGTTGCATCTGTGCGGCATTAAGAGCAGCAAAAGCGGAAGGAGTGTAGGGAATGGCCGCAGAAGTCTGTATTCTCAATATTTTCTGACGGTGTCATCCCTAAACAATGACGCTAATTGGCGAGAATTTATGAGTCAAAGGGACCGGGAGTGTCGGGCGGGTGTGAAATATATATATGGAAATTTTAATTACTCATAAAATATTTCCTAGCGGGGTTCCCAATGAGGGACTCGGAAAAATTAAGACTAAAAACCAGGGGAGCAATAGGACATGAAATGAGGAAAACCCAAGGAATCCGTAACAGGAGTCCTTCCTCCGAATCATTCTCTCGCCTCCTTCTCTCTCTCTCTCTCTTTCATTCTCGGATGTGATTAAAAAGGGGGAAGGATGAAGAAGCTTAGCGCTTCCATATTCGACCCTCCTGGAACCTTGACTATAAACCCGGAACAAGTATTCTTTCAGATTCTCAGCAAAATTCAGTCAAACGCCAGCAAATTACGCAGGATTTTACATGAATTTGCTCCCTATTGTTTCAGTTTAAATGCATTTCCAAATTTCAATTCGGTAGAGTTTTCGCCAATTTTTGGAGATTATTTGTCTACAGCTATGGGTAGTATTTTTGAGTAGTTATTGACACTTTTGGATGAATTAATCTTAAATTTGGGTGACTTCATCTTTAATTTTTGGAAAATTATGATTCCGTGGTTGAAGACATTTTTAACCAAATTCATATTTTAATCCGAAAAATTAGAAAATCAAGAATCTAAAAAAAATTGAAAAGCCCAAACAATTTAAAATTAGAACAACGATAGTTTAAGAAAGCTAAGAAAACAGAGCAATTGGAACTGGAACTAAACATTGACAAGCTATACAAAATTTATGAACTTAATCGAGAAATTGGGATAAAAAAGAAGGAATTGGAAAATCCGAATGAAATAAAAATGAAAAATCTTAAAAACACATTTGAGTCCGTAGCTGGAAGCTAGAGTAGCGTATATTTTAAGGAGAAAATTAGGGGAGCCGGGGCCGGTTGGAGAAGGAAGGTTTAGGAAAAGATAAAAGCGGAAAATTAGCAAAGCGGGGAGGATGTCGAAGTGCTAATCTATGTAAATGAACTAGGGGCTCTTTTTTTACGTGTTGGGGATGAGTGTGAGAGTACTTACTTGACTCTCGTTCCCTCACTCGTTCGTTTGTGTTAGTCTAACCAGCACCTAAGGTATTTTATTTCATCCTCTTTCGTGCCTTTTCCCTATTTGCTTGCATACATATGCCCACGCTTTTTCGGGTTCATTTTTACATTATTTTTTATTCTTCTGTGTTTTTTCCCTCTAATCACATGTGTTTTACTATACAAGCGCATGCATTTTTTCTTGTTTTAAGTCTGCATGTAGATATCCAAATTTGAAGAGATTTCTCTTATGGAGATATTTCTTATATTATATAATTTCCCCTTATAACAATTTGTATTTTTTCATCTTAAACTTTTTACATTCTAATAATTATTTTAAAACTTGAATTTTCCCATTAAAACATATATTTTTCCCATCTAAAAATATGCATTAAAAAGTTCATTCTGCTCTCACTTTGCTCCAAACTCTCATAGTATTATTCCCACTTGTTCATAATAGACTCGCCGATGGAAAGATACTCGTCCCCATGCATAAGATTTCGGTCTTCGATTATGATTAGGCAGCTCGACAGCTCCTGAACAAACGAAGGTACTTTATCCGGACCTTTCCACTGGAATTTTCAGAGCCTTTAACGGGGAGCGCAGGGAAACCCTGTAAATTTTTCAATGTTGGAAACACGGGTTTAAATTATTATCATTGTATATTTGCTTCCTATTCATATTCATAAGCATTATACGAAAGTGTCTTTCAGTGTCTTATCTCTTTCAAATGGTCTTCATGTATATGTATATTTATTTACAACATTGTTCCGTGCAATAACAAATTTGTTATTAGTGTTATAACGCTTTTGTTTGTACTGTATTTTTCATATCTACTACCTATGTCACATCATGTATTTTTCGTTTGAAGTAATGTGTTTTTTGTATGTACAGTAATGTATTTTGCTTATATGTTACATAAAACACTACATATAATATGTATGCAGCTCCATGTATTTTTCAACTGCAACTATCGTTCCAACGCAAGCATAAATATCCTTATTACGTCGCGACTGTTATTCGGGCGGTCGGCGTGCATTTTTTTCGTATGAATAATGATGGCCACAAAGGGGTAATACAACATTACAATATTTTGTCCTTTGATTTTGTTGAGCATTTATAAAGTCTGTATACCATAAAGGTGAAAAGGATGCCTTTGCAATTGCATCACTATTTAATTTTTTTTATTAGTTTTAGCTTTAGTTCCTAATTCTATAATAATACACACAAACGTATGTAAATCTTATGGGGATTAGCGCGTGTATGGTTCATGAAGGTTAGAGAGCCCTGAGTAGCTTATTGTACATGTATGCTTACACATAGTAAGTGAACGTGAACGTATGTTACATATATCCAGGCATACAAACCTACCAGAATATACTCATACACAGTATGAATATGCTTTTATATAGTGTGTACATGCATACATAGTATATAGATTATATATAGATACTTAAATAGTGCATGTAAATATTTAAATGTAGTAGGTATATGCATACTGACTACTGACTCAGTATATGTAGATGCTTAAACGTAGTATATACGTACCTATATAGTATGCGCAGATACTTAAATAGAGTATATGCTTACTTATATAGTATGTGCAGATACTTAAATCGAGTATATGAATACTTATATAGTATGTGCAGATACTTAAATAGAGTATATGCATACTTATATAGTATGTGCAGATACTTAAATAGAGTATATGCATACTTATATAGTATGTGTAGATACTTAAATAGAGTATATGCATACTTATATAG
>JAQGAK010001310.1:0-35502 GCA_034696945.1 Lipothrix lubbocki | reverse complement strand
CCCTTGTAGAGAGAGTCCAGCGTACAGTTTTTTCGGAAAAAAATAAAATGTCGACAAAATTTTGAATTTTCCCGGCAAAAACGGGTAAAAATATTGAAAATGGTAGTTTTGGTCCAAAATCTGTTCCCACGATTTCAGGACCTTTTGAATGACGTATGTATCGGGGGTGTTTCTACGACCAAAATTACGGATTTTGGAAAAACACCTTTTTTATAGAAGGTAGAAAATATATACAAATATCTTTTATTTTCACTATTGAAGTTAAATATATAATGCAAGCAAGGTTTTAACTATAATTTAAGATACATATAGAGCTTTAAATTGTCTGTCAACTTTTATTAGCAGATTTGATCATTTAAAAATACCTAACGATAGCATATGATTCAATAAAATAAAATAGTACACTTCAAATAATACCCGGTCTTTGACAGGCTTTGCAACTACGTATGTAGTCCACAGTAAGTATTTGGAGTGATAAATTGTAGTACTAACATATTTATTCAAAAAAATTAATATTTTACTTATCAAGGGAGCAAATGCCTCCGGTGCCACCCCCACCTTTGCTACGCGCCCGGTACCAGTTACTAATTATGCTATTATTTATACTAATAATTACGACTAGGAAAAAACAGTTTCATATATGTATGTAGGGACGAATAGGGCAGAACTATTTAGGGCAGGAAAAATGAAATGTTTTTCACGACGGGCATATGATGGCAATGTTATCAGAGTTGTTCTCCAGTTTAAGTTAAACTTGACAAGTTCAATTATATTGCCACTGCGAATTTATCAATATGTATACAAAATCTGATCAATGGATGTCATAAAGCCTGAATGACGGGACGGACGACATACCGGGTTTATACGAGGAGAAGACATCCCTCGCCTTTACATCGGGTAATTCGGTAACCTGCGCAACTGATACCTTATCGTGGATGAATCATAATTGAAGTAAACTAAGCCCAAGGTATTTCTGTTTTCAAGTAGAGTACGACAAGAAATTAATATTTGCTATCAGTGTCATATCATTTATCTCAGTTACCCCAGTTACTCTTACTTGCACTATCCCTATACCCATTTATTTAACGATTAATAATGTGGATTTCTGGCCACACGTTTCAGTCCAGGGTGTCTAATTGAATATAATTTTTAGTCTGTTTGAGGAAAAATTAAATTTCCTGGTAATTAGGGATATAAAGAGTAAAAGAGGATGGGGAAACTCTATGCTCTAAGCGTTTTACGGCGAGAACCTCAAGGGAAAACTATATTGCTTTATTAAAGGTGCCCACGACCTGCAGAGTTTTGGATTTTTCCAAAAGAGCTCGGTACGGGAATTCATGACTTGTACATCCCAACTGCTTGTGGAGAGGACTCTACCTGGAAATCGGCATTCCGTCAAAGAACAAGGTCCATGATTAAGTTTTTAGTATAGAAAAATTGTTTATGCATTTATTTTTTAAATTAAAGTAAATATATTTATATTTTTGGATATGGACGTTTTTAATATTTGGTTTAAATTATTTCGTCAAAATATTGTTTAAAATATTGTCGATTGCGAGTAAATTTTAAAGTTAAAGTTGGGTAAATTTTGGGGGTTTTTTGCTAAATTAAGTAATAAATTAAAAGGTACAAATTTGAATTACAATTTTGATTGGACAGCGCCTTGATTTAGTTTACCTATATTTAACGCAATTTTTGGCCAATCGCTTTGATACACGTATGTAATTGGGCTTAAAAGACGTGGGCATGAAGGCATAAGTTTTGTGAGGAGTGTAATCACGCTGGTAGATTTAGATTACTACGAGATATGACGTAAGTTCAAATTAATTTACGTTGGCTTTCGTTTGCAGAATACATGTGTCATGTATTTGTCCGACCGGAATGGCTAAGTGCTGTCCCGATTTCAGACACCGAATATTCTCCTCGAGTGAGTCACACCTTGTTAACTAAAGCCTTGGACGATACGGCGGCTGCAAATGATTGGAAGAATGCTACTGGAGAGACTATGAAGACATACAAAGGTACATACATATAGTTGACAGTTGTACCAACGAATGCATTGACTGGATACATTTTGCAAAAAATCAATGCATTACTGCTGTTTCCCTATTTTTCTCCAAAATTTGTATCCAGAAAATTATGTAATCTGAATTTGATGTTGGGAATTTAGCCTTGGACGTCATGCTAGCAAGATATCAAAGCCCTACAGAAGCTGATGCGTTGACAATGATGGAAGCGGAGTTGGACGAAACAAAAATTATTTTGGTAAAGGAAAATGATTTAGCTTGGTTGGATAGTTAATTTACTTGTAGGTAAAGGTAGTTATTTAAAACAATGTATGAATTTTTCAGCATAACACTATCAAAGCTTTGCTTGGAAGAGGGGAAAATTTGAATGATCTTGTTGTCAAGTCGGAAGAACTATCTAGTCAGTCCAAAGTATTTTACAAAACAGGGAAGAAAACTAATTCTTGTTGCAACTTTTAAGAATATCAAAAATCGGAAACTGTCTTATCGTATATGTATGTTTGTATATGTTTTGGATGTTTTCAATTCTTCAGCGTACAGAAATTTAAAAGGGATATCCCATCTTGCATTAAAATAATGGTGGATATCTCTCTTTGCAACTATAGGCGCGCATGGAGATCTCCATTATTGCCCCAGTATTTTGTATATTAAAGAGTACATTCTATTGTCATTTAAATCAACAAAGGTGCTTCTACTGGCACAAATACAGTGGAACCTCGCTATAAGAGACCTCCATATAAGAGAATTCTCTCTATAAGAGATCCATGGAGCTCGCATGTCATACATGGTTATATGCATACGAGCCCTCTTTATCAGAGAATTTCTATATAAGAGGCAGATTTTGGTGATTTATAGCGTTCTCTTATAGCGAGGTTCCAGTGTACTTATATCGTATATTTATCTATGTGTATGCTATTTACAAACACTTTAAAACGAAAATCTATTTTAATTATTTTAATAAAATTGTATTTATAATGAAGCTTTAATTTTTTGAGTATGTTGTACAAATGATTTGTTTACAGATGGAATAATTTACTACTTTTCATATTACAGTACTGTTCTTAACACAGTACCACACAGACGGTAAACATTTTACAGCGGCACTAGCTTACTAAAATAACAGTTATTATTTGTTGTTACAGCATTAATAATCCAGTGTGACTGTTTGAACTTCTCACGAGCGTGTCCTGAGGTGCCTGCCCAATAGTCGCACAGATGCCCGGCAGATTAAAATCCGGGCATCTAACTACTTGCCTACAGTTGGCAATGTTCCATGGGCTATTTATGGCATATTTGGCTTGGCAGAGTTGCTAATTGACGCTTTGTTAAGAAATTTCGTGTATGTACACATTATTGTCTACCACACATTCTTTGTTCAAATTTTGGTCAACAACTTTTGTTATAGGTGTTCCCATAACAAACTCTTAAACATCGTCGGCTAAGCGTGAAAATGTACGATTATTGGTTTTAGGCCATAAAGTTACGAAAATTTTATCACCTTTTTATGTTTAACCGACGGTATCTCATATACTAACTATATGCTTGTCGATTCTGAATCTAGAGGTAATTTTGGTTGTAGAATTAAACCATGAAAAATGATGATTTTTATAATTTATTCACGTGGCACCTGATTTCGACAAACTTTTTTCTGCATCTGCGTTAAAATCATAAGATTGATTGTCTGCGAATAATTTCCTCGTTAATTAAAATTGCTATAACTATATATACCTACGTCTTTTGTTGTTGTGAATGAGGATATTACGTGTATAATATTTGGATAACTGCTCCATTTCCATTGGTAAATCTAAAAACAGTTAAAATAATGGATTTAAAAAACTTGGTTTGTGTACTGGTCAAACTATTTTAATGCTATTTTAATTTAATCTAATATTCGTTGTAGTTTCACGTGTAAATGAATTTCACATAATTCTTTGTGTAAAAACGAACTTTAAAGGTAACAGAAAAGGAATCATCAATGAGGGTGTACAGCGCACAAATATACAAAACTAAGGTAAGGGGAAAAATTTAAGATATGATGAAAAAGTAAGATAAACAAATTCCTTAACCCCATTTAAATTTAAACCGATTTAATCAGACTGAAATAAATTGTTATAAGAAATTCTCACCAACTACTTTTCTAATAACAAAGCTGAGAGTCGGGCGTTTAGCATTTCAACACCAGCGATAATCTGTGATATTGCTGTGGCTTTTCCCGAAGGATCCCTAGGCGTTGGAAAACGATGTTTATTATATTCGTTTGAATGACGGAGAAATCGTAAAGAATTTTCGGCAGCTTCTTTGGCCTCGCGGTATTTTTCGTTTAACATCAGTTTTTCCAGCAGCCAGTAATACGCTTTACCCACATAATCTTCCAGAAGCGCTATTCAAAATAAACACATGCATATGTATAGACTGGAAATATGCTAACCGAAAATCATTTCGACCCTTCCGCAATTACAATATTTAAATACAATTTAATTTATCAAATTAATTTTAGATAATAAATTAGGTTTACTTTTAACTTACCTCGATTAGTTGACAGGTCAGGAGATACAATTTTCATCATATTCCAAGCGTCTATGCCATGTTGAATCGAATTACTCAAGGCTTCACAATCCATACCTTGATGTAGAGTCCTGATGATATGCAGCCTCATTTCGTGCAACTCCCAGTGATTAACATGCAAAATGTCCGGATAGTTCTCAACAACCGATTTGCACGAATCCACCGGGTTACCTTTCCGCCCATGTGCAGCGTGGTACAGTTCATGTTTTTCAGCCATCCCTGCTTTAACAGCGGTAGATATTTCCGAATAGACGTGAATCCGCTCGCAACGCTGACATTTCCACTTTGAGGACTCGGTAATGTCAGTTGGATCTTCAGGTAATACGTACCCAACTTGATCCAACACTTTTGTCGTCTTGGATCCGCTATCATTCCCTTTCGTTTTTGTACTACAATGCTGGCAGACGACGGCGGACAAAAAAGTTCCAAACTCCGTAGGATCAACGCAACGCTTGCATTTGCAGATGAAAAAGTTGTTCTCTTGCAGCCTCCTTTGGCGTTCTGGAGTTCCAGGAAAAAGATTTCCGTCGTTATAGTTGACAGTGATAGCCTCGCCTTTTTCAACATCAGATGTAGTTATAATTCGAAGCTTCAACTTCCCCGGTGCTCCTCCAATACACCAAGTAGCATTGGCCATACAACTGTGATTCATCCGAGAGATTTTCAAAAAAAGTCCTCTAGTGAAATCTGTTACTTCCCTAAAAATTTAGTTTACAATAATTACATATTAATATATTCTGATTCTGGTATAACTTAGGTGATACACCAGACTCTCGCTATAAGAGATCTCCATATAAGAGAACTCTCTCTGTAAGAGATTCATTGGGCCCACATATCATACATATTTATGTGCCTATACTAGCTCTCTCTATAAGAGAATTCCTATATAAGAGACTGATTTTGGTGATTTATAGCGTTCTCTTATAGCGAGAGTTCAATGTATCACCCGTTTCGGAAGAATTAGTTAGAATGCAGTTGGTATATTTATTCGTAAACAGATTTTTTGACGACGATTCCCCAGAAAATGAGTGCAAGTCCAACGGTATGTACTTTGCCTTGTCAATTGACATAAACCCCATGGCTAATCTTATTCTCAAGAGTTGTCATACACAGTTTTATTTAGATAAGCAAGAGCAAGAACAGGATTTGTCAAATTCATTTGCACAAAAACAAATTGTAAGCACTTGATTATGATTGTGCTTTTTGCATTTCAAGTACTTTATTGGAAATATGTTCATCACTTTGTAGATAATTAGTTACGTAACAGCCGACGAGTATATAAATACAAATTTCCGTGAATTTCCTGCTTAGGTTGTTTAAGTATTTGATTGAAAACATGAAGAAATCCAACCTTCTCGGGCTTCTGGTCTTTTGCTTTATCGTAGCATCAGGTAATTTAGTTGATTAATTCTGTAATAATAATAATTATTATAGAATAATATTAATTACTTTTCCGTATATAATATGAATAATAATAATAATAATAAATTATTATTATTTATATTAATACACTGAACTCTCGCTATAAGAGAACGCAATGAATCACTAAAATCTGCCTCTTATATAGGAATTCTCTTATAGAGAGAGCTAGTATGCATATGACTATGTAGGACATGCGGTCCCAAAGGATCTTAAACAGAGATAGTTCTTGTATATGGAGATCTCTTATAGCGAGAGTGCGGTGTATATGGAAAAAGTAATTATTTATTTACATCTGATTATTCTTTCCTTTTCCTACAGAATGTAACGGGACTGTGAGCAATAATGCCGAAATCAACTACATAAATTATCCTGTGTTCACAGGTGAGTACGTCTAAAGAACTTCGCCTTTTATTGTAGATAAGTAAATATAAACGATCTTTTAATTATTAAAATTTTTCAGGCTGTGGTGGAGTGATTGCTCCATTTTGGAACGACGGAGGAAATTCTGCTGCCATTAGTCACAATTACGATTCAACATATAACCCCAATGAATTTTGTGTTTGGACAATCCTTGCTGATGATTCCGTGGACTCTATTAGTCTGGGCATTAATGACCGAACCACTGATACTAATGACGGGCTTATTTTGTACACATGGAAAGATTCTAATTTGACAAGCCAAAAAATGTAAGAATAATGTTTGACAATTATTATTTTTTAAAAATTATTACAATTTAAAGCTTTGTTTTTTTTCTATTTTTATTTCAAATTAAAGCGACAATTAACTTTTAAATGCTCAAAACTAAAATAATTTTACAGTTGTCGAAAATGAAATGATTTAAAACTTTTGTAGACCTCATGGGGATTCATACCTTGTGATAGATGCACAAAGTATTGCTGTCGCTTATTCGTCCGATTATGGCTCAGAAGGAAACGGTTTTAATTTGCACATCAGCATCAATAAAGCTGACTTTGAAAGAACTAGTCCAAAAGCTTATTTTTCGGATCAAGATAAAGGAGAATTTACTTACCCGAAGATCACAGGGCAAGAAAGTTACAGCAATGACAAACAAGTTAGTGTTGTTTTGCATGCACCAACGGAGGAACAAAGGCAGCCCAGGGAATACCGAATAAAAGATTTGGACACTGAGCCAAATCATGACTATGTAGACACCTATATGTTATTACCATATATTGACTCCTATGCTCCACATTATAAATTTATTGGACGGTAAAGTTTTAAAATAAGACAACCATAAACATGAAATCTTTTATTACATATACATGTACATATTATTATAATAATTTAGTCATATTTTTTTCGGACTTTCCAGGTTTTCAGGTCAGAAAGCTGGAGTTGTAGACAAATCAGAAGTAACCACTCCGTTCCCGATGTTATACTTATTTTCATCTGATAGCAAAGGGACGGGAAAAGGTTTCACCATCAGTTGGAACGTCTTAGGAGGGGGAATAGAAGACCCACCAGATGTTCCTATTCCAAGTAAACTAGCCTGAATTATATATGTATTTTAGAACACAACTAATTTGCCCAACTGAGCTTAAACGTGGTGTTAATGCAATTAATAAAAAAGTAAAAGAAGTATTTCAATAAATTAACTTGTTTATTTGTATGACTTTGATAAAGCAAAAAACGTTTGTCCGAGTTCAATTAACATTACATATTGGATTCTTGAGCTAAAAAAGAAAATATTTTAGTCATGTTGAAATTAATGGATACGTGGTTAAATGGTAAATTCTTTATTCGCCAAGTTTTCAAACATATAATAACACATGAAAATATTTTAAATCATCTAAATAAATATTTAATTTTGAAAATTTATCTTCAAATGGCCTCCATCGTTGATGTCCGCAGTCTAATTTAAAATTCAAAAACATCCGTACCAGCAGAGTTCTTGTTTTAATAAAGAATAAGATCTTATTATAAAAACGTGTTTCCAGAACGTCACGGATAATTATCACAAAACAAATAATCTATTAGAAAAATAGTTCTTTGCTAATTTACTTGCAGAATCTTACTGGAAATAGTTAAAACTATCCGTTGGTTGCAGCAAGATATCGACGGTGTAGTTGGCGGAATTTAGAATCGATGCGCAAACGTTTGCTATTGCATTTTCATCAGATCTTTGGAGTCAATCGAATGATAATCACTTGATAATGTTCATCGACGTCACAAAAGCTTGAGTTGGTGAAACAAATCCGCAAGCGTATTTTTCGTCCCAAAACAAGGGCGAATTCACTTATCCCAAGGTCACAGGACAAGAAAGTTACAGCAATAATGAGCAAGTTGCCTTGTTTATCCTTTACCAAAAGCCCTGCCACACGGTTTTAATAGCGGCATCGGGCTGTCGACAAGACAACTTATACAACGTTCCCTAATTAGAGTTTTCCTCATTTAACACAGTACTTCATTACTTTTAACTTAACAATCGGGTAATTAATTAACATGATATTCGCAATTGCCTCCGTTTCCAATGTTCCACGCATTTTAATCGGGAAGGACCGGAAAAGCATTTTTAATAATTCTATAATGCACGCAGTTTTTCTGAACAGCTCTTAAAGCGCAACTCTCCATTCGTTGTTGGGGATGCGTTTGAATATTTAAATTAATTCAGATGGTAGTTCGACCAGAAAATTAATCCAACTTTGCGTACGAGCTAAATTTTTGATTAATAAATTATCATGAGGATAAATCATGAGGAATGCCTTCAAGGCGTGTCCTCAGGAAATTTTGTAACCAAGTTAAAATGTCCTTGTATATTAGATTGACCGTCGGATCAAGAAATCATTATGTTTGCAAACCTAATTTCGCTAGTTTGTCATTAAATCTCTATGATTGTAGTAAATTTGAAGCTGATTGGGAATATAGCCTAATCCAAATTGCACTATTGTACAAGAAAAAATTGTGATGCCGAATTATGTACATATTGCCATAATGAATATATACAGTAGAAAAATACCGCAACAGCACATTTTGTCATTACGAATTTTACTGGTTTGTAAAAGCCTTGACAGCTACACATGTTATTTCTAATTACGTATTGTAAATTGTCCTTCGCAGTAAGTATCCTACAACAAATTATATGCATGTATGTAGCACACTTTCAGTGCTTGATTTAAATTTCCCATATTGTTTAAATTAAAATGTTGTACAGGCATCGTTGTTTACATACAAATGCCACAACAATATGAGAATTAATTTTAGAGAGTTGTTGAGACACCCAATCATTTTTGAAAACTTAAGGCCGCTCATAATTATGAGCATTATGTAAACAATTCCTAGAAGACAATTCAGTTATTGTACATAACTTAAACTTTCACATGAAAATATTTCGTGTATTTCTACACAGTTGAAGTTTTAAGACCCATTGCAAATCCAGTTAATTCATTGGACAACCACATCTCTATTAGAATTAGGCAGGCATGGAAATGTGAGAACATAATTTTGAAATTTACAAACATTTTAGGAAAATTCACGAATACAAAAGTTAATTAGATTATCGTGTACAAAAGTAAAAAGGAAATACCATGGGGGGTGGGGTCGTAAAAGATTAGCTTTATAATTATATATTTATTAAAATTTGAGGTAATTTTCTTCTCCAGTAATTTCAGACTTACCCTGAAAGTCAAAAACCCAATGTTTTTGGTAACCTCGCAAATATCAAAAACTCATAGTTTGCAGTCAATTAGACTCATTTTTGCAAAAAATTATTTTTTTTTTACTCTCCATGTATTTAAATGGGAGCACCAAATGGTTTAAAAACGCTTCCGGGGATTTACTGGTAGGGACCACACAACTCAGCCGATTTACATGTAAAAAGTCGAAAATTGACTATAGTATTTGTAAATTTTTGACCATCACATACACACTTTTAGACTTTTTTAAAGACTTTTTGCACATTTTTAGGGTTTTTAAATTTGCTTCACAAACGGTATGAAAAATAAAAAATTATTATTTATTGCTTCTAGGGTAACGTTTTGTGCTAAATTCGAAAAAAAATGTCTGTGTTTGGTCGCTAATTTAGTTTGCAGAGTTGAAAAACCTAGATTTTTAGCACTAAATCACACATTTGAATAGGAAGGAATGAAAATTTAACAAATCCGAGGAAAGTTGAACCTAGAGAATTTAATTTCCTTTCATTTGAGTCTATGGTCATGTAAATCGGCTGAGTTATGTGGTCCCTACCAGTAAATCCCCGGAAGCCTTTTTAAACCATTTGGTGCTCCAATTTAAATACATGGAGAGTGAAAAAAAATAATTTAGTGCAAAAATGAGTCTAATTGACTGTAAACTATGAGTTTTTGATATTTGCGAGGTTACCAAAAAACATTGGGTTCTCGACTTTCAGGGTAAGTCTGAAATTACTGTGATTCATAATATATGCCACCATATCCAAGAATACACAATTCCGTGTTTTAAAAAGATTTTTAAATCTATTTTTATACCTCCGGACGTTTTTACTTGTATTTATCTATTATTTGATTATTGATAATTAAAAGATCTAGATCAATTCCAATTTCTAATAAGGGGGATTTATTCTGTTTATAAACCCAAGCAATTAAGTAAATAGACCAATGAGGAACAGAAATATTTGATATAATTTGATGTACAAACAAGTTTTGTCTACTCTTGTTGTTATCCTCGGGTAATCCCACTCAGTAGCAAAACTTCATTCAGCGTTCGAAAATAGTGTACATATGTACATGTATCAGCGTAAACAATTTCATGTCATTTTGTGATCCGCCCACGTTGTGCTAATTAACAATAAAAATATTAACATAAAACGGATGACGACATACAAGCGATATTTGAGCAGCAGAAAAAATTATGAACAAGGAAAGTTGTAACTTATCCCAATGCAGACAAAGAAAGAGAGCAAAATAATCGCAAGTTATTTCCCCTGTAGCTTTAATCTGAAAATTATCAAAAAATGGAAAACAGCGATTAGTTGCAAATTTCCTGAAAACTACTGTTTTACTACTGCACAAATTAAACCAAATAATAAAAATTGCCATTGTTTTTTCTCAGTAGGCAAATATTTGTAATTTGTAACACGGTTTTGTAATAAAATAAATTAAATAATTCCTAAATGGTATGAAATTTTTTGCGGACTCAATTTCCCAGGTAACGCTCCACTGCTCTAGTAACTTAATGTACTTATGAAATAATTAGTAGATATTGCGTATAATAATTTTATTAGAATTGCTACAATTTATTCTTGTAGGAAATAAATATTTTTTGACACACCGAAAGCAAAATAACTGGTACTTTGCGATTAATCAACACTGGGCAAGACATAGCTTGTTCCGTTTACCCTTCAATTCGGGAATGGATATAAGTGCCCCAGGACGAGTGAAATGGTAGAAACCAATCAGCAAAGTAACTACAATTTTCAGTGCATTTTATTATTGAATTATATATGTACATATGTGAACATAAAACATGCATTTAAATAAAACTATATTATTGCAATCAATTTTAAAAATTATTCAAAGCAGGCATCAGTTCCAATTTTCGGGACATTACTGCTGAAAGTTTGACTGCAATAATTGGCGACCACAATGTCATTCACCGGAGTCCGTCATATGTGGATGAAGATCCCTGTGTATTTAACGTTGAGGACTGCATCCTCACATTCACGGGAAGGGAAGAAATATTCAGGCAGCTGCACTTGCAAATAGAAGAAAACATGTTAAATTCGGAGCCCACGGTCGTCTCTCAAACAGCAACAATTTCTGGGATGGGTGGTGTGGGGAAAACTGAGACCGTCCGAAAATACATTCAGCTCTACCGACACCTTTACACAAACGTCATTTGGATAAATGCAGAAAGCTACGCCGAAGCCTTATCATGCTTTAAGCATTTAGCTCTCCGTCTGAAAATAAAAATGAATTTTACTGACGGGACAAAAATGGAAGATCGTTTCCTTGCTGAAGAAATTTACCTAAAGTTGTGTAAGCGCAAAACGCTGATAGTTTTTGATAATGTGCAACACCATAAAAGCGAAGATAAAAATTATAATGTCCGCGTATTCTTCCCAAAAAGAGCTAGGATAAATAAGGTTCCGTGTGCTGTAATTGTGACCACAAGAGAGAGAAGTTGGAATGGTCATGCAGGAATTGATCTACTCGGGCTCAATTACGACGAGTCCTATGATCTCTTGGTCTCCTCACTGGGTATTGAAAGAAATGAAGCCAACTACCGTGCAGCAATTGCAATCACCCAACTTTGCGAGGGCCTTCCAATCGTGATACAACAAGTGGTTTGTATAATAAAGAAAGAAAATAAATTGCGAAGCGTCCTCGCGCAAGCAGAATACTCCTTGACGGAATACGTCACTGTGGTTAACCAAAGTTTGGAAACGCTGACAAAGACCCGGCCGGCAGATTCACCAGTCGGAGACAGTGTATTTACAATTTTTCAAATTACGTTTCAGGAGATGGAGAAGTCAAAAGAAGGGAGACTTGGCCTACATTGCTTGGATATTATGGCAGTATTAAGTCCAGCAGACTACATCCCTGTGACAATGTTGAAGCAATTGGTGGGTAATATTTCTGAGGAGGAGTTTGCTAATTCAATTTCCTTGTTGATTGACCACAATTTAATTGCTAAAGACGAAGAGCAGCTAAGAGTGCACCGCATGATTAAGGCAGTCAGGAAATTGGCTAATAATTTTCTGAATACAATGGGTCGCTCGATTGCTATACGCAAGTCAATAAGCTAAAAAATGATTAGTGTTCTAATTCTGACAATTTGTATGTTTATGAAGGTCCTGGAATTTTTTGCTTTTTATGGTTCAAGTCTTGATTGTCAAAAACATGTTAATAATTTTATTAAAAATTGTTTCAGCATACTCAGCCCTTTCTGTGCTTTTTTGTGCAAATTGATTTTTAATAAGCAAATTTTATTTTTTTCTATTATTTCTATTAATCTCTTAATTAATCTTAATCTATATTAAACATTTCCAAAATCTGTAGTAGTGGACGTAGAAGGACCCTTCAAAGGATAATTAGTCTTATGTACAATCTAGATATCATGGTTACATTTACCTAACCATTTTAAGGAAAAAGGACACGTGGAATAACGCTAGTAATGTAGAATCTTTTCTTGTTATATTCTAATGAGTATAGACGGACATGTAAATATTTATTCTAAGGAAATGTGTGGTGAAGCAAAGTGTATTTTTGTATACTAGTTCCACTGTTATAGCGTGACGTCCAGCATGAAAATCGCCACCGCAAATAAGCGATAGTTTCATAACATAAACTATTTTCAAACTTAAACAGTACATTTGGTACAGATAGGATAGTCGAATAGTAGAAATACCTTGCACCTGCACGTAGTATTATTCAAAAACACGAGCTGAAATAATTATGAAACTAAGACAAAGCTAAAACTAGAATAATAATAATTATTATTCTACAAGATACTCACAAAGTTTGGTCATAATTCACATATCCTATTCTGATGAAAATAAGAGAAAATGCAAAAACAATTATTATTCGCAACAGTAATCTACAGTACTAGTTTCTTCATAACAGCGGGAGTTTGTGAGGCCATCTCGGAAATAAGTGTGTTGCTAAGACAAATTAAGCATTGCGAAATTCATTATTACACGTTCTTTATCAAATCCTCGTTTTCGCCAAAATATGAGACATGGATACGTCATTTTGAAGAAGCAGCTACTTCCGAATACATACCAATGGTGCATATTTTTGGCTTGCAAATGGGTAAGATAGCACCCCAGCCTCTTTGTCCATGCACAGTCAGATTTGTACACGGAATTCACGGGGGTTATGCAAACTTTCAATTGCACTACCCGCCTTTTCATAAGCTGCTCAATAATGGAAGCCAAAATCGACAGTTTCTGATTCTTACTTGTGCATCGAATTTTGTGCGTCTTCATTTTCAATACCAAATTAAACTCGACGAATTACATTTATTTCATGAAAACTTCTTGGTTATTCACCTGAGTTCTGCAAAAAACTTTTCTATCCAAGAGCTCTTTCGAGGTCGCTGGTACTGCAAAGATTCACCGACATGTATTGAAGTTCTTGACGTTCATCTTACAATGCTGGCACTAGAATCATGTAAAAGTAATCCCTGGTGTGCCTTTAAACTGTTATCACAATATGTAATCTTCAAATGGAACTTCTACCACTGGCCCATTGAAATCAATAATCCAAACATGTTAAATACAAAGTCAGAATGGAATGAAATAAAACTTATGAAATTAAAAGATATATGGGAAATGGCTGATTCGTATTTTTCAAAATTATCACACGAGCCAGATTTGAACATAGTTACAGAATTATCTGTAAATTTAAATTTCACTCCTATAGGAAACAAAATCGGGTTGAGCGTATGGCGTCCAAGAATTTCTATTAATCGTGGATTGACAAAACTGTTCAAAAATAGACAAATACTGGCAATTAATGTTCCCGCTATTGGATTATCTTTCATGCAGTGTTACAACGTAGGAAACAATCAAAGCGCAGAGAAAAAGGTCTTGTTGATATTCCGCGCTTTTCCTGTTTACGCTTGGGGTATTATTTTTCTCAGCGCAGGTGTAATTGCGGTCCTTCTTGCTGTACAAGGAAAGAAGTACTTTTGGCAAACCTTCTTGCATATTCTCATTATGATAGTTGGACAAGTGGACATTTCCCCATCCCCTAAACTACTCTTGCTTTGGGCATTTGTGGGAATAATAATAGCGAATATGTACCTGTGCAACTACGAATGTATTTTAATTGCCCCAGCAATTAAGACACCAAAAACGTTTGAAGATGTGTTAAATGACGGTTTCCGCTTATTTGTAGCAAATAAAGAGGTCTCTGCTTACGGAAGGCTCATGGGTACACATGCATCAGTTGATAGTGTTCACTACATGAAAAAACTACGTGAAACTGTATTCGTCGGGAACATAAGTCGTGAGGATATTGAACAAGTATTTAAATTTGCCGTGCAAGGTAAGCGGGTATATATTGATATATATTTCCGAATAGCAGCAGCTAGTGTTTTCTTTTCTTGGCGATTTAAAGAAACGGGCTACAAATGCGTCAGTGGTATGGAATCCTATGAACCGTTTAAATATTTTTGAATTTTCGAAGGCCCACTCGCCCAAATTATTTACGATGCTAGTCAAACGTTTGCTTCTAATGGTATTACATCGTTTATCTGCACATACGGCGACACCTATGGTTTTCGCGACAACGAGCGTTCTTTTCTCACAGCTGCAAACGTTTCTTCCGAGGAATACCGGTTTCGGGACGATTCAAGTCCGGTTGCTGTTTTTAGTCTGGATGGTACGGAAGCTAGGAGCATTTTATTATTTTTCCCGTTTGCTTCATTAGGGTGTTTGGCCTCTTTAACTATTGAGGTTATTATGTCGAAATGGACGTTTGACTGCAGTTTTAAATCAATGTCGATTAGACAACGTTGCAATGAAGTGGTTTTATTATCTTAATTCAAATTGTTTTAAAATGCAGTAAATATCTAAACAGGAATAATGTAATTACCCTAACTATGTTTGTTAAGTATTCATGGGAACGAATTGTAGCGAAATACTAAATAATTTTAAACATATATTAAACAGACCCCAGAACACAGGGGGGGGGTTCAAGTACATTTGTTGTATTATTTAATCTTAAATAGATCAAATAATTTGATTGCATTTTCCATTTGCCTTAGCGTGGTACTTCCAATTTACTCTTGAATTTATTAAGTTAAAATGGGCACTTGGTTGTAGGTTTACAGCAGTCAGTCTACACTAGAAGCAAGAAGGCAGTTTTTGCTCTCGACATTATTTTTTATTATTAAATTGCACTTTAGGTACATAATAGTTTCATTTTAGGTACAGAATTTAACATCATTATTTCAAATATTTTAAACCACCTAGAGTCGCACAGCTTTAGTAGATCCCCACATCAATGGAAAATATATTTTCCTTTCTTTTTTTGTAATTATTTTAATTATAATTACATCCATAACGCAAAGCTAGCAGCAACCACAGAATGGGGATCTAGAATCATCTCAATTTGAACTTAAAATCTCTATCCTCATTCGAGCTCTAGGTCCTCTAGTTAAGGCAACTCTCACACGAAGATCGTCCTGCATTAGCATTAATTCTCCGCCACTTGTTCCCTGTTATACCAACGAAATAAAAATAATAATCACTTTCATATTTTAACAATTCTGTAAATTGGAATTTACTTGAATTAAACTTATGAAGTGCTACTGAAGGAAAGAAATCAATTTGTATTTTGTCTTATTTTATTTTATCTAATTATTAAAATTGCCATACTGGACAGCGCTTTGCACCGGACTTGTTCTCTTCAATGTTCCACAGGCTATTTTCCAACTCTTTGTTCACCACAACGTTTTTGGGAAGAATTGCAACCGCCAGGACAGTGTTGCCAATTGAGTGGACGTATATGCAAATGACTAAGCAGAAGCTGCGAGCGCCGATATCGTAAGAAAATAATGCGTTGACGCAGGTCCTTATAGATACAAGATGAATAAATTACTATAGAATAATTAAAATTGGAAACAAAATCAAGAGAATGCAAAGTAATTTAAAAATAAATACAAAGCTAATGGTTACAAGTTTTGGCTGTGGAATCCAAAGGCTTCCCTGGTATGTCCCGCCAGAGTCCGTAATAACGGAGTTTGTTCGCTGCCATAATTAAACCAACATTGGGGGTTGGACAGAGGTTCATTTAAGTAATTTGCTGGTAACAAATACAAATGTTTTAACTAACAATATTTATTACAACTAGTGCTCCTACAACGCAACTAAAAATCCAGTTTTGTAATTGGTTTTTAGTTGATAATCAACTATTTTTTAAATGCTTAGTTGATTAATTAATTGGTTGAATCATTTAAAACAAAATTATTCAATTCACTAAAACCAATTAAAAAATGGCAAAGTTGTAGTTGAATTTCTAGTTGGTTTAAATTTGCCTCATTAGTTGTAATTGTAATTGATTTTAATTGAAGTTGAAGTTGAAAACCAATTATAACAAACAATATTTCGCAAACACCAGGAAAACCTACAGTTTTGCAATTTAAATAATGTGTCCATTCAAGTGCAAGTACCAGTTCCTTTTTTTAAAACATTTGCTCAATTTCGTTGTACCGTTTTTAAAAAATCTAAAATTGCCCCTACAATCAGGTAGGGTACATATAATATTAGCACGAATCCACCCGGCTTCCTGGGTCAAAGGATTAAACGTAGCTCTTAATGGTTTTATGAACTTTTTACTAAATATATTTGGAATGAACAGGTGTTTATGCAAAAATATATATCCAAATAATTATAAATAAGCGAATTATTAAAAAATCAATAGAAGATTTGTAACCGTGTAACTTATTAAACCTCTTGACCCGTGTTAGCTGATGCCCCGTATCTTACCTAATTTTGGAGAAATTTAGACATTTTTGTTCATGGTGCAAATAAGTGACATATTTGTCAAGTACAATTTCAACTAATAATCAAACTAAAGTTGAACAGAATAGATTTAGATTTTTGATCTATACTATTTCTATAACATTAGATTTAAAGATAAGAGACCGCCGAAGCTTTTCACGGTTGTAAATACGTATTCCACAACGGCCAAAGCTCATTTTCGTAGGTCCAACATGATTCTGCTTCCAACTAAAACGGTAGAAAATTTATTTCGCGCTAAAATTTCAGAATATTTGGATAGACACACCACGTGAGAAAAAATCAAGTAATTGCTTCAACTATCAATTAAGAGTCCCATAGTTACTTGCAATTGTAGTTGATTCTCAAACCAATTATTTTTGTACAATTGTAATTGGTTTACCATTGTAGTTGAAATACCAATTCAATTATTTGTTTGACTTGTAATTGATTTGAAAAATCAACTTCAAAATTTTGCTTCAAATTAATTGAATTGGTAGTTGATTTGGAGTTGATAATCGGTATTTTTAGTTGTAGTTGTCGGAGCTCTAATTACAACACTATTTTCAGAATACATAATATTTTTACGGATTGTCAGGAGCATTATTTTAATAATTTGTTTAAAATCCTTACTGAACTCGAAAGCTAGTGTAGCTTCATGATTTTTAGGAATGGCTGCAGAAAATTCAGAGAAACTAGTCCCTTCAAGGGTTTTCCCATCCTTAATTGAAGACTCCAAACGGCTTTTAATTGAATTGATTTCTTTCAAAATAGCCCAATCCTCCTCACCCATTTCAAAATTACTTTCCTTATTGGCGAATCTAATTAAGGGAGTTGGTAACAATGGTATTTCAGGAATTTTCACTGGCGACGCCATCGTCTGGTTAGTTTTGTTGCTCTTGATGATTTCCGTCAAGTTCTTCTCCATATTTTGTGACTGCACTTTTATATCTTTGATCTCCCCCTTGAGCTTTTTCATATCCACCGCTAGCTCCTCCAGCAACTGACGCACGGTTTTCTTCTCCGGGATCTCGTAAGAATTTTCATCTTCGAAATCATCCTTATCATCCACATTTGCTAGTTCTTGAGTGACCTTCTTACATTCAGAAATACTTTCTAGGAAATAATCCCGGAATTCCTGTCGGATCTGGCTCAATTCATTTTGAAGGGCGTCCACAGTTTGCAGTTCTAGGCGAAGGTCCGAGATATTGAGGAAGCGTGGGGGGTCGTCGATGGAAAATCGTCGCTGATGAGCTTCGCTAATGGAAAAGCGTCTTAATTCGTCGATGGAAAATAATCTGGAGTCATCTATGGAGAAGCGCCGGGCTTCATCTGGTTCCGATGGATTGGATTGGGCTGGAAAATTTTCTGTATTTTCTGCCCTGCAATTAAAATGCTGTTTTTACGTTTTATGTTGATTATTTATTTAGTTGTATACATATGTATTATTCATTTACTTGCATAGTTTTTATTGTTTTTTAAAATTAAAAAATTACTTCTGCTTGATAAATTGCTTATTTATTTTTTGTTAAGTATTTATATATTTTATTTTTAATTTACGATTTACCTATTTTATTTTTAATTTACGATTTACCTATTTTATTTTTTATTTACTATTAGCTTATTTTATTTTTTATTATTTACTTGTCTCTTTTATTTCTTTTTATAATTTAACTATTTTATTTTTAATGACATGCCTTGAAAATATTTATTTAAGTAAATAATATTCTTAATTAATCTACAACCAGTAAAAAGTTACTAAAATCAAAAAAGTAAATAACTCACATTGTTGCAGTAACTTTGGAAACTTCACTTCAAAATCTTGCTACCAGCATTTGAGTATCCCAATCACAATTATCGAACTAAAACAAAATCTACACCTTATTGGTACACCCTAAGGACATCATTATAAATATCTATGAATAGCCGTGATTACTTCCAACGAAGAGTACGTAAAATACAAATTAAAAAACACGAGAAATATGCAAAAATATCAATTTATGTGCAAATTCAACGGGCTGAGTTAAAACTTACAAAAATGATGGAATCGCCTGTGCCGTGTTATCTGGCATGTATGTGTATGTATTCTTGTGTAATATCACTATTTTATGTACATATAACATTCTCTTCATGCAATGCCTCCAGGATGCTAGGCAGCCGCAACGACCTTGTTTGCTATTATTATTTTGCTTTTATTAATAATTATTGTCGTGCAAACTGAGCTATATATGACGTGCCATCCTTTAATAAAGTCTGTCACCTTCCAACTCATCCAACACTAAACGTTAGGTTAAAGGTAATATAATAGACGAGGACGATTTTACTCAATGTCAATAACAATAAAAAGTATGAATGACTATATGAACATTTTTCAATGTGAAATTAAATAATTGCTGTTTTGCTAAATGCTAATATTTTTTTCTTATTTAGCCTTCAGCTTCATCAGCCTTTATCCCGAGAATAATGTTTTGACATATTTACAAAATTATCTATACAAAATTATAATTATTTATAATCATTATACACCGAACTCTCGCTATAAGAGATCTCTATATAAGAGAACTCTGTAAGATATCCTTAGTGATCGCGCATCATACATTGTTATATGAATACGAGATCTCTCTATAATAGAATTCTTATATAAGAGACGGATTTTGGTGATTTATAGCGTTCTCTTATAGCGAGAGTCCAGTGTATTTGGTCCTTTTGCAATTCATTGCATAAATATAAACCCATGAATATGCGACATATACATTGTATATTAGGTTGGTAACAAGTCAGTTATTGTTTTCATCCATCATTTTAATTAACGGAATGCTAAACAGCCGTCAACTAACGTCAATCAGCAACACATTTTGTCCTTAAAAATTCAATGTGGGAAAAAATAAGCGGGTATGCATACAGATTTGCCGTAATGGCTAGAAAAATAGTTGTGGCGATTAAAATATTTCTATGTATGTATTTTTATGAAGAGCGCATTTATTTGCACTACGTCTGAATTTATGTTTTGTGTATGTATTGCCCGTTGCTTTTATGTTGACAAAGATTTTCCATGTAATTTAATTAAAAATCGATGCAATGTAATTAAATTTTGAAAATTGACATTATTATTATTACACCAGATTTAAATCGCCAATACCCTCAAACGGTTAATGTGATGTACATATATACAATTACTAAAATGTAGGACTCTTAAACATCTAAAAATAATAAATACATAGGTACACTGCATTGGACTTTCGATAATAGAGATTTTCACGTAAGAACATTCATTTTAAGAGATCTTTTGGGCCCGAGTTTATTGTACACAGTTTTGTTTATTCATAAGAGTTTAACCTTCCATGTTTTCATTATTGAAAGTTCGAAAGTTTAAATTATACATTTTCTCATCTGGGGTTTTCTTAATGATATAAATTATTGTATGGATGTTGAACTCGAAATATGAAATTTCACATACAAAATTTCCTCTCACCTTTGTTTACAAATGTTTTAAAATGCATTATTTCAAAATAAATAATTTATTGGAATTATTATTTACAATGGTATGCATAGTAACAAAACTTTTTTAAAGGTTACTGAAAACGTATAATTCAGTTCATATGCACTCTACAATTTAATGTTTTAAGATCACGTTTCATGCATGCGCATTGTATAGACTATGCATGACGGCAAATTTTTTTTATTTTACGAGTTTTTTAATTTTTGGGATGCATTCATTATTGTGTTAACCGTCACCTCAGAAGGATTTATCGACAGTGACCGTATGCTGGTGGATGTAATTTTTTAAATTTTTATACCGTTAATTTTATTGGTACGTGTTGCCATATCTCACAACGTCACAACAGACAATAACTATCTACTTGAGAAAACAAATTAAGCGTGACCAAAGCGGAATGTCGATATAATTTTAGTAACATCGCCAATTGCAAAGTTATAAAGTGGCTCAAAAAGAAATGATTGCATATGTGCAAAGAGTTTTAGGAACAGAAATGTGTATTCTTTAGAAGCGATGCAGTCCTCAAATATATTTAAAGTTGTTATAGTTTTATTTGGAAACGTATTGTATATCTCAGGTTTTGAGCAAGATCAGCTGAGAATTATTGCTAATCCTGGATACAACGGGCCTATTCCTAATGATAACGACGGCTTTATTTGTTCCACCAGGTGATTTTTACTTGTACTGTACTATTGTTGTGATTTATTGTTTATTTATTATTTAATTTTTTCAGTTATGTAATTATTGGCGTATGCACTAGTGTACAAATTATTGAAGAATGTACTAATTTACTAATTATTTAACCATTGATTATGATTTTGTTGTGTATTTATGAACAATTCGTCCGTGGAGGCAGAATTCAATTAAATAGTTGGAACTTATACACTGAACTCTCGCTATAAGAGAACGCTATAAATCACGAAATTCAGTCTCTTATATAGAAATTCTCTTATAGAGAGAGCTAGTATGAATAAACCTATGTATGATATGCGGGCTCAAAGGATCTCTTACAGGGAGAGTTCTCTTATATGGAGATCTCTTATAGCAAAAGTCCGGTGTACTACGAAAAAATTTAAAATAAAAAATTATTAATTTAATATTTAATTGTTAATTTTGCAGCGAAAATAATCCTTTTTCGAGAAGAAGCCAGCCAATATGTGCCGTCAAAGTAGATAACCTAGTAGAAGGATTGTCTGTCCACGGCGTTGGCGACCGTCCTTATTCATTGACACCACCCTGGATGAACTACACTTTGTACCGGATAGGGCAACAATTTGCTCAAGACAATCTCATGCTCATTACTTATTGTCACTATTTAGCAGCCGTATTGACATTTTCAAGCTCCGAAGGCTCACAGGTCCTAGCATCCACTGGGAATTCTGACACCTATTTAAAAGCAACTAAAAGAACTCTAGCAACATTTAAGCACACGTGGCTCTGGTATGATCATGACTTGCTGTCCAATGATAGAATCGCTGCAGCAAGTATAATTCAGCTTCGTGGAATTCACAATCATGTCGCTAGATTTCTTGCCGAAAGACAGAAAAATGGAAAAGGATTAACTGACCCAGGAATGTTTGCAAATCAAACTGAAGATGTCGCGCTATGGGCAGCTGTATCAGAAGATTTGCAAACTTCCCCCATTCCACAAGAATTCCGAAATCCACCCTCTGCAGTCATTAATTACAGGGGAATTCCAGCCCCATTTCCTCAATTCGGCATGTCCCTTGCTCAGTTAATTTTTGCTGGTCTGCCGTTGGTTATGCCGGAAATCCTTGAAATTACCAAAGCGTCTTATGAGGAACAGCTGGGTTGGAACCATTTATGGGGAGTTTTGGGGTATGCAATTGGTATTGAAGATAAATTTAATCTGGCTCTTCATCCCACGCTGGAGGATGTGAAGATGAATTATCAAGCGCTTTTAAATGGCTATGTGTTGCCTGGTTATTTCCATTTGATCAAGGAATCTAAAATTTTGATGGAGATTGTAGCTGCAGTAAGTTAATAGTGAATGCTATTTTTGATCATATTTATTCATCTTGTGTTTAATAATCTATATGATTTTAGTAATAATTTTGACAAATGTATTTATTAATTTAAAGTGAAGTAATTAATTATTAATTTTTAAATAATTTAATTTTCGATTCTTTAGTTATTAAATAATTGGGATTGAATTTTAAGATTTCAGACGAAGTTCTTCCTTCTGCCTACTTTTCATTCACACCACGTGTAGTCATGAATTTGGTTTTGAAGGAAGTTTTTGGAATCGATGTCCCTAGAACGAAAAGTCTTCTGGCGCCCTATGAACTAAACAAGCTTGAAAATTGGGAACGATTAAAAGTGGCACTTAAAACAAGCAAGCAGCCCTTGTTAAGGGAAGTGAATCTGAATTTAAGAGACAATTTTGATGTCAAAGGGCGACTATACTATGGCAGCAAATATTCTAATGATGCTACTGCTGCTCAGTATATGTTTTCCTATCACTAGCAATTATTTCTGAATTTCGGTCAATATTATTAAAGGCCTGAGGTTATTTTCAACTTACATATGAGTTTTCACGAATAAATACATCTTTAGTTTGGATAAATGAATAATTTTTGTGCTTGTCGGTTTGTCAATGCATGTAGATAAACGTATAGAAAAAATTGGATATAGCGCTTAGTTCATTCATGATATTGGTTTTGAATTGTTTTCTAAATATGGAATCGACATACCGAAAAGTCTGCAATCATTAGGAAACCTCCAAATGTAAACATGTGTACACTTTCAGAAAGCCCAAATGGGCATACATATTTAGTAAATAGCACAAGCGAGGCGGAAGAGCAAATATCCTGCATCGTATTTGAACTTTACAAATTCAAAACAACTAGCTATATTCGACACAGCTTTTTTAGCATAAAAGTAAAGAATATTACGTTTTGGGTAAAATACTGAAGCTAACTTTCAATTACAGTTGTTGCGCTGACAGTATTTTGATCGTCAACGATATTGATTTGTAAGTAAACATGCCTACCGTTACGATACCCTTCTCCACCCTCGATCCAGAACCTTGAAGCGCCGCGGAAAATTCTTACCATGTTACCACCGTGCAAAAATTCATGCAATGTGTCTATCTCACAAATTCAGCGTTGTTATTTTGCAAAATGCTATAATTGAAATACTCCATGAATTATCTTTTATCTTAAATGTAAGCAAATCAGTTCCCCAAATTGCAGGAATATTGTGGTAGTCATTTTTAAATGTTTCACCGAGTACATTTTTACATGCTTAAAACTATGCTTTAACAATGTAAAACCAAATTAGCAGTTCCAAGGCATTCTGGAGCAGTTATTACTATCATCATACTTTACTTGTATCCTGCAGTACAAGCGTGTACATATATCTCATCAAAACTATGATCAATAATTTAGCTCTTATCATTGTTTTCACTTGTGAGCCGAGTATTGTATTTTTTATTTTTAATCCCACAGCTAAGCTCAAGTGTCACCGCTTTCACCTGGCGAATCTCAAATTTTTACATAATCTGCTTTCTAGATTGTGAGAAGTTTGAATTGACAAAGAGTTCATTGTTCAAGTCTGGGATGGTTGGGAAAAAATCAACATGGTAATATTTTGAAAACTCTTAGAGCAAAATATGCATGATATTAATGTATTCCCTCTATGTTGACTTTTATAAATCCTTTTGATAATCGTAGGGTTGTTAAGATTAACGAAAATTAGAAAAAATTTGACTGTTTTATACAAATAACTACACTACAATATTATATTAAGCCAACATTCGTTAATAAACATTGATAATAATCCTTCGCGTATTAAAGTACCACGCAATGAAATCGCTACACAAAAGCACATGGGGTGTTATTGCGCAGAAAACTCCGGTGTCAACATTGATATACCAGTCGAAAGGGTGTTGCCGTCGGTCCCTGGATCGTAAGTCCAAGATTTGATACGTGCGCATGCTCATATTTGGGGATTTGGAGCTAAACTGCACAACAATATCGAAACGTTTGAAAAGAAGAAGACAGCGTCAGTAAACGCACACCCATTGCGTATTCAAACTAATGGAAGGGTGCCTTTGTGACACGATAAAAATAGCCACAGCAAACAGCAATTTCAAAATAAATTTTGAAAGCATTTTGGATTTGTTAAAGAGCAGTAGCGTGTGCGTGTAGGGTTCATATAAGTTACTACAATTTTCTAGCCTTCAGCTTTCACTCCCTGGATTTCAATATAAGAACCTTTCGCCTTTCTACTTTTAGTGGCAGTTGGTAGTAATTGTTGATACTTTGATACACGAGTGTTAGTTTTATTTTGGCGGTCAGTAGTCATTAAATATTGTTAGCAATTAGTGAATAATGTGAATAATCATTGGTAAAAACTTAATAATTGATTGTAACAAGTTGTAAGTTGTAATACCGAACGTTTTGGAAAATACTTCCCTAACTATTCCTAACCTGTTAATAAAGAAGCTGACTAGTGCGGATTTCAGTTTCTACTTCTACATTGTAAGTTTTTACAGTACCTATATAAAATTAATTGTTTAAATAACTACTACATAAATGCAGACAGTTTTTTTTGATAATCATAGATTCATAAAGACCTTTTATTATTTACCTGCAAACATGGGGCGTGTATTATAAACCGATCTATTTTTTTAACCTAGGTCCACGGAAGTGGCCGATATTAATATGGCCAACAGCAGAGAAACTTCAGAGATCACGATCACGACTAAGGTCAGTAATTTGATGCTTAAAAAATGATTCGCGGATTTGCTAGTCAATTTCAAGACTTGAATCAGATCTGATACAATTGTGTTGTAATAAAACTTTGTCTTATAAATTTCATTCGTTATTATAATCAGGCAAATGTAAGTTTCACAACATTCAACTGGCGGATTGAAAATTTTGATGCAATCTGTCCCCCGACTTGTGAAGAGTTTGCTGTGATGTTTAGCCCCTTTTTCACAGCTGGAGAGGACATTGGAAAACAGTCAAAATGGTAATTTCGAATTGTCTGTCGAATTGAAAAATATTTGTCTAGTGTTTTGCTCATTATTTTCCAGCTATATGTTGTCCACAAATTAAGTTTAACTCTGTACAACATTGAATTTTCCCATTAAGTATGTAATGTACGTATATATTATTTAGCCAATATCAATCTATTCCCCAGGTTTGTTTCAATTTACGGGAAGGCTAAAGAAATCGGATGTTATCTGTTTCTCAAATCGTTGAACAGTAATGATGACATCAAAGTAGCCGAAAATAATGAAATTGAAAGTGTGACTTGCAACTACAAGATTAGCTTCGGAAATAAAGATAATCCACACGTATTCACCAAGCCGGAGTGTGAGATATTATTATGTTTAGCATACAAGTTCAGCAAATAAGCTTTATTTTTACAGTAATTTTTCCATTATTCCTTCATTATTTCCAGCTTCAAGAAAATTCGCTGTAAGCCAAAATTGGGGCTGGAAACTATTCATAACAGTTGCAAAACTTCATGAGTCAAAAGCTACTCTATTAGTTGATCGCACCCTTCACATTTGCGTACAGATAGAGATGGTTGGAGAGCCGAAAAACATAATTCCATGCAAGACCAACACCAGCGTCCTTACCTTGGAGACCTTTTCAGCAGATTTCCATGAGCTACTGAAGACTAAGAAGCACGCGGATGTGGAAATTGTGTGTGGGCGCAAGACTTTCAGTACTCATAAAGCTATTTTGTCTGGTAAGAAAATTACAAATGAAAACAAAAAAATTCTGTCTATTCAAATTTACGTTGAAGTTATTTGCAAAGATGGTAAAATAAATGGTTATTTGGTAATTATCCCCAAGATTACGATATTTAGTAACGTTATTTTTATAAAGCTCGTAGCAAAGTGTTCAGCGCCATGTTCGATTCCGACATGAAAGAATCTTCCACCAGCCAAGTGACCCTTTCGGACATTGATGCAGAAATCTTTAACGCAATCGTCGAGTACATTTACACGGGCAAAGTTGTACTAACTGAATTAGATTCCTACACCGAACTTATTTACGGAGCTGAAAAGTATGATCTTCCGGAATTGAAACACTACTGCTTCAGTCAAATGTTGCAGTGTGTAACTAATGAAACCATCGGAATGTTGGCGGTGGCAGCGGATGCTTATAATGCAGACGAGGGCACGAAGGAGGCTGTAAAGGTATATTGTCAAAGGTAATATTAAATACATTATTCACCCAGAAAACAAAATTATTTGCATGATTTACTCACAGTAGGAAGATATTTTTATTCAGCGTTAAATGTTTCATAAATTAAGTGACCTGCTCTTATAAAATAATTAATTGTGAGTATTTTCCCCATTAACAGCAACATCTCTACGTTGTGGAAGTGCCCTTCCTTTAAGAAACTCTTGAAGGAGCATCCTAGCGCATTTTTCCAAAACTGAACGGACCGCCAGGAACATCATGAATCTGTAATGAAATGTTAATGAAGTCATAATTATTTGTATACATGACATTCATCGAGAGATATTCATCAAATAATTTTCTCAAAAATGGAACAAAAATAGAATAAATTATATTATTTTTTACGAGTACAGTTTAAAATCTTCATGTAACGACATGTTCTATGCCATAATTTCAAGTTGTAATAAAACATTAAATTAACGTATGAAAATAATTTTTTAAAGTTAAATACAGATATTTTGAATAATTTTGTAAATAAAACCGCCTAGTCCTTATAAATGGGTTTTTAAAGTAAATCGCGTGTATTCAGTTTAGGAACGTAAATATGCAATCATGAAAAAATAGCGGAGCGCACAAAGTTAATAGAATAATACAAGCCTGTAGATGGTATTCGCAAATATATTTTAGTCATTGGAGACACCAACAACTTCCGTCTATCTTCTCTGACCGTTCTAACACGAGAATAATCGTGCTGCAAACCAAATCATAATAATCAATAATGTATTCATTTCAAAGGTTACGTGGAAGAAGGGAAATTATTTATTTCGCGGAGCTTTCTGATACAACTTGTATCAACAATTCAATTATTAATCAAGTTTACGAATTCGATAAACACGTACTGAGGAGTAACTAGTATTTCAAAATAATCATATTTTTCTAACGATTAAACTGGTTTTCATCTTTATGTAGTTTCGAATCCGTCAGAAAAATTAACAGTGACTTGCCTAGAAAATATTTTGGGTTTCACCGATGCAAAGCTCATGTGTATGGTTTTACTGAATCGAAATCCTTGTTTCAAGTTATGGGGCTAAAAATTAATTTCACTGTCAAATTCATTCTCTTTTGTTTCCTTATTTCCGAAAAGGTTTGTATTGAATGCGTTGGTTCAGAAGTAGAAGCCATATTGAAGCCATTGAAAAACTGTGAAATTCAGTTCTACTACTTTAGTAGGTGGGGTGTAAAATACGAAAATTGGATTCAGCATTTGATCAAAATATCGTTTTGTAATTATATACCAATTTTATCGATCCGTGACTTAAAATTATACCAAATTAGAGTGTCACAAAAAGTTCCGTGCACTATAGGCGTAGTGCTTGAAAGACCAGGACGCCACGAGAATTTCCGTTTAGATTATCCACCGTTTCACATTCTTCTCAACGGCGCAGGCCAACATCGGCAGTTTATGATCATCATATGCACTTCCAACTATGCACGAATGAAATTTCGTATTAACAACATTGACGCAAAGACACTGCATGCGTATCATGAAAACGTCCTTGTGATTCATCTAAACAGTAAAAATTATTATACAATCCAAGAATTATTTCAGGTCCGTTGGTATTGCCAAGGTTTACCAACGTGCATTAATACTCTTGACACCAACACTGCAATGTTGGCTGTAAAAGCTTGCAGACGTGATCACTGGTGTTTTTTCGAATTATTCTCGCAGTACAGACGATACAGCGGAAACTTTCAAAACTGGATTGTTAAAGTTACCTACGTAGACTTCTGCATGGACAATAACTTCTGGAGTGAGTTGATTCGGACGAAATTAAAGCAGAGATGGGCACAGGTGGCTTCAATCGACCCGTTAGCATCATCATTTGACCCCCAGCTCTACGTTGTTGCAGAACTAGCTAGTAAACTGAATTTCACTCCGATTGGGGAAAATTATTTTGGCGAACTTACATTTCATGTCTATCATCCAGTTATTTTTATAAATTTTGGAAAAGTATACCTGTTTCCATACAATTCGATATTAGTTATTAATGTTCCCGGAGTGGAGATAGCATTTCTACAGTGTTCCTCTACTAGGAAAAAGCCAAAAAGCAAAATTGACATAATGTTGATATTTCGATCATACGGTACCTTTGCTTGGATATGCATATTACTCTGCACAGCTGCTCTCACAATTCTGGCAAGAAGGAGATATTTCTCTTTGGAAATATTTCTAAGCTATCTTTTCCTCATAACGGGTCAGACTACAGCTGGGAAAACTGTTTTACTTGTATGGGCGTTCTTAGGAATCGTGCTAACGAACATGTATTTGTGTAACTACGAAAGCGTTTTAATTGCACCGGAGGAATTTCAACTGAAAACATTTGAAGAGGTCCTGAAACAAAAGTATCTTATAGTATTCCGTTCCCAAGATAGTTTTGGCTTTGCCGTGTTTTTTGATGAAGTCGCTAATACTGGCAAGATATCCTACCTCCGTCAGCTTCGAGAATCGTCTTTAGTGAGCAACATTACCTGGAGGAATTATGCACAAATTTTTTCATTACTTGTGCTGAAGGAACGGCATGTACTTGTTGAAAAATCCCCTGAAATAACAGCCGCTTCCTTATTTTTTCCTTGGTATTTTAAAAATAAGTTCAAATGCGTCCGCAGCGTGGAATCCTGGGAACCGTACAAGTATTATTGGGTATACACTGGACCCCTTGGACGAATAATCTATGATACAGGTCAACTTCTGGATGCAGCTGGGATAAATTCACTACTACTAGATCAGTACATAAGCGTATTCGGGGTTCGTGACCATGAAAGGGCTTTCCTTAGATATGGAAATGTTCGTGAGCACAATCAATACTGGTTACGTGATGAAAGCATTCAGTTTTTTGTTTTCGACCTTAAGACTGCTGAAGCTCAGAGCATCCTAATGTTTTTCCCATGTGCTATACTTCTTTGCCTGTTGTCCTTGGGCGTTGAGATGGTCAAAGCAAAATGGGTGATAGACTGTCGGCTATACTCAATAACAATTAAAAGAAAATGTGATGAAATTACTGTACTCTGACATGCTTAACACAAGGGCTGTGCAATAAAAGTTACTATGTATTAAGCTAAAGGTGACCAAACTTTCACCTTTATATCTCACTACACTGAACTCTCGCTATAAGAGAACGTTATAAATCACGAAAATCAGTCTCTTATATGGGAATTCTCTTAAAGAGAGGCTTGTATGCATATACATTACTATGTATGATATGTGGGCCCATAGGATCTCTTATAGAGAGTTCTCTTATATGGAGATCTCTTATAGCGAGAGTCCGCAGTGTAATCACATTAACTTCAACTTTATCTCTCCCCACGGACTGAAAATACGGATAATTTAAACGTTTTGAAATTCTATTTAGAGATGCTAAAATGCATAAATAATACTAAAACGTATCTAATGATCTTCAAAAGTTAAGCAATTTAATAGTTAAATTACTGTTTATAAATCATTACCTATTAGAAATAGTAGCAGTAGATACTGCCATATAATTTATTATTTAAAATTAACTAATGTAATTTTATAATATTTATCTGAAATACAATGAAATTAAAGAGCGTCTTGCCTAAATGAATCTACTCATGTGCATATGTATGTATAGGTTCGTTTCACAAGTATGGACCTGTTTATAGGAATGTTTATTCCTCCAGCGTCCTTTCAACCCTTGTTTGTATAACGTGTAACCTGCTGCATTCTTGCACTTGCACCTTGCAGCAGGAGTTTACTGGACGGACTACATGCATACACACCTTTCTTCTCAAGGTCAAGGGCCCAGAGTACGGAATGCATATTTTCATGCCAGCATTCATACTCTAGCTCTTGAAAGGAAAACTGTGTTGCCTGTTGTACCTATTACTTTAAATTAGGCTAAACATATCTGCACCGGGGGTAACTAACATCACATTCTCATACGGGCGTCTCTGTACAGATAATTACGGTTCCATGTGATATATATTATAATTTGCCCAGATTCTGGAACTCTTTGGGCAAATAATCAGTCTGACTTTGGTATTGAGGTTGAGTGGATTCTCTTGGACGTCGTCTGCCGTCAACATTGTTATTTTACATCTTCAGCGGATTAATTAGTACAAGTATGTTTATTGACATCAGCTTATTATATCGTTATAATATAAAATTAATTACGACAGTTTTGAATAATTTTGTGAACTATTGCCATTACTGAAATCCGAAATTAGCAAATATATTATATACCAGTGAGTTCAAGATAGGTCATCTCTATTTTCCTTGCTTGCAAGATGGGACATCCAATATCATATTGCACTGATATCTGAAATGAATGTCACAAAGGCATTTAAAATTAATAGGTAGATTTTATAAAAATGTTGATAGGATTGCTGGAGTTACCTTATCTTTCATTTAGGAAAAATTACCCAAATTTATCTTTAAAATAGGAGAAGGTAAAAATTATCACAAAATCCTATTTCTGGTATTACATTTTCTGGAATTTCTTGAAAAAAAATGTGCAAGAACTGTGTATTTGCGAATAACAACAAGATTGTTTTGCTCTCTTCAATTTAGATTTCTTATGGCCTGTTGGCTCCAAGATCTCTTGTCTTGGTTCAGCAGCCCGGAGACAGGCGCTTCTGGTAGTCCGCTGCCACCTACAAATGTGGAGAGAAAGCGCATTGGAAGTTCAGAGACGACCGTCACTACTGTGGTCAGAAATATTCAAGATTTTCGTACCAAAATTAAATATTACTTATAAATATTTGTAATGTTGTTTGTTGTATCGTCCTAATTCTTTTATCCCACAGATAAACTCGTCACGCAAAACGTTTAATTGGCGGATTCTAGATTTTGACAAAATTTGTCCATCGAGTTGTAAAGAATTTGCGCGCATAGAGAGTCCTGTGTTTACGGCTGGGAAGGAAGTTGGAGTAAAATCAGAATGGTAATTTTGGAGGAACTTTCCAGAAGACACACAGATTTATTTTAGCTGTGTATTAACTTCATTCTCCAATTTAAATTTATTTAAGGTGTCTTTCTATTGAGGGGAAGTGGAAAGAAATCAGCTGTTTTCTGGAGCTTATTTCAGTGAACGGAAAGAGCTGCTGGCATCATCGAAATGTGACTTCCAAATACAAGATTTTCTTCGGAAATAACGAGAATCCTCACAAATTCACGGGTGGCTCTGGGAGTGAGACCATTATTTTTAAAATAATTATTTTCAAATATAAGCAAGTAATACCTCCAACTAACAATATATTATAGTATTACACTTTCACGCATTCCAACAGGTTCGCTGTTCACCCCGGAATCATATATCTGGGGATTTCGTAAATTCATCTCAATTCCAAAGCTTTACGAAATGAAATTCGCACTCTTGCGGAATAATACTCTACACATTTGCGTTGAAATAGAGATCTTCGGTGATCCCAAAGAAGAGATCACTTTACTTCCACCTCCTATCAAACGTCTCAAGAGGAGCATCAGTACTGCTGCAACGTTTTTATCGGACTTTCGCCAACTTCTTAACAATAAGAAACACGCGGATTTTGAAATTGTCTGTGGCAGCAAGACATTTTGTGCTCACAAAAATATTTTATCAGGTGAGGAAATTAAATTTGTGTATTCCACAACTTTTGCTTATTCTAATTTTTGAAAAATGTCAGTGGAGCTACATTAGGTGCGCTCTGTTTACATTATCTGCATTTGTTTTCGAACTATTTCGACGCAAATAACACTAATATTTTCTATTTGAAGCCCGAAGCAAAGTGTTCAAAGCCATGTTCGACTCCGACATGAAAGAATCTTCCACCAATCAAATTATCATTTCCGACATGGATTCCGACGCTGTTTACTCAATCCTCGAGTACATTTACACGGGTCAAGTCGTTCTTAACGAATCAACTTCCTTCAACGGAATCCTTTACGGAGCAGAAAAGTACGACCTTCTGGAATTGAAACAATTATGCTTCAATAAAATGTTGGATTGTGTTACGGACGAGACTATTGGGACATTGGCTGTGGCAGTGGATATTTATAATGCGGATGAGGAGACCAAGAAGGTGGTAACAACGTATTGCCAGAGGTATTAATATTCAAAAAACACGAGTTGGCTTTGCAAACGTGAATGTATTGTTTTTTTTAAATAAATTATTTAAATGAACAAATCAATTAATATACAAATTAATGCTCTGTAGAAACATCGACACCCTTGGGAAGATACCGTCCTTTCAGAAACTTTTGATTGCACATCCCCGCACATTTCCGGGGTGTTTTTAGCGACCTGTGAAAATCAACCCGCACGTGTCTGTCCGCCGGAATGCATTCCATAGATGTTAATTTATACCGTCACGGTGTTTAGGCCAGGCTAACTTAATTCAGCCTGTATGCATCACTCCTATGAGTAGCTTAATAGTGACAATATTAATTAGCGTTGATTGGAAATTATAGTTAAAAACGAAATCAATTTTCGTTTTTAATATATCAAAAGAAACACTTAAAGCGCACCAGCGCGTATTTTTACAACACGAAGCGCACAGAACATAATTGTAACGTAATGGTAATTCAATGATGCTCAATTTTTAATTAATAATTTCCATGTTATGTAAGCAAAACAAATTCCCTGTTTGATGAACTACTAAATATCTATAAATATGATAAATAAATCTTTTCATTTCACGCTGCCTTGCTGTTCATATGTGCTGAGTCACAGCGTTGTTTACGCTGACCTGACAGAAATAGTGGTCCCGACGGTCGCTATAAATTGTGTGTAGCAAAAACAGTTAATTTTAACGTTTTTAAATTTTATTTAGAGATGCTAAATTGTCCGTCATAACTAATTTATTATTTATAATTAATTGATTTAATTTTATAACCTTAAATAAAATAAAATCGAAAAGCGTCTCGCCTCTATGGCCTTAGTATATGTATGCATAATATGTGTGCAGGTTCGTCTCATATGTATGTATGGACCTTCTCATAGAAATGGTTGTCGGGTCAACTTGTATTTGTTTGTATAACGTGGAGCCTGCATCCTTGCACATGCGCCTATCAGCAGACGTTTTCTTGACGCTCTACACACCTTTCATCTCAAGGTCAAGGGCCCAGCAATATCTTCCGTAAGGAATGCATGCTTTTATGCCAGCATTATTACTCAAGTTCTTGAAAGGAAAACCGTATTACCTGTACCCACTAATCTAATTTAAGCTAAAAATCTGCACCGGAGCTAACGGACATCGCATTATCATACAGGCGTCTCCGTTAACATAATTACGAAAATTTATCAAATGACTACATCAAAAATATTGCAGAAGGATTTTATTTGGTATTCCATTTCCTTTGCCGAGGTTCTGCAAATCCTTGAGTAAACTCAGTCTGACTTTGTTATTGAGTAGAAATTAAGCAGATTCCGTTGAACGTCATCAGCATTATTATTTTACATCTTCAGCTCCTTCATCAGTACAAGTATGTTTATTAACATCAGCTTTGTATATTTGTATACCACATGAATACACTAATTTTCAATACTTCGGTGGACTACTGGCATTACCGAAATTCAAAATTAGCCAAAGTTTATTCATTTTTAAGGTGCAAGGTGGGTTATCTCCATTTTCCTTAAATGCAAGATGGTACATTCGCAATTATATTGACGCAAAGTGTGTTGACGTAAAAAGCTCTTAAATCTAAATTTGATACTCCAAAACCATTTAAAATTATAGCTGTCATTCATAAAATGTCGTTAAGATTGTTGGAGTTAACCCATCTTGCACTTAAAATGATGGTGGGTAACCCAACTTCCATGTACCAGAAATGGCCTTAATTTATCGTTACATTATCACAAAATCTAATTTTTGGTACAACATGTTCTGGAATTTGCTTAAAACAAATGTGCAACACCTGTGTCTTTGCGTGCAACAAAATAGTTTGCTGTCTTCTATTTAGATTACTTATGGCCTCTTGGCTCCAAAAGCTCTTACCCTGGCTCAGCAGCCAGAAGCAGCTGGACCACGATAACACTGAAACTGAATCCAAGCAGATGATTGCGGGCACGGGAAGCGCTTCTGAAAGTCCGCTGCCACCTGCAAATACGGAAAAGCGCATTGGGAGTTCAGAGACAACTGTCACTACTGTGGTCAGAAATATTCAAAACTTTTTTAACAAAATTAAATATTCCTTCATATTTAATATAATATATATATATATTATATTAATATATATATTAAATATAATTATTATATCAATCTTCCTGTTTAAACTTGATTTTATTCTAGGATTTAGTAGTTAAATCCAAGAAAAGTAATACAGAATAGTTTCATATCTCAATCACTCTTTTTCATTATGCGTCGTACAACTATTAAGAAATGAAA
>JAQGAK010001309.1:0-35508 GCA_034696945.1 Lipothrix lubbocki | reverse complement strand
TAAGGTTATTTATTTATTTAATTATTTAAAATTCATCATTTATTTATTTAATTTATTATTTGTGGGGTTAAATTCATTTAATATTTTTAACTGGGGATACAAACAGAAGTGTGGTAAAAAGCGAGGTCATCGGATTACCATTACAAATAAACTAATTCCATAATTTTAAATCATTGTTATCCAGTTGTGAAGCTAATCGTGTCAATAAATCGCAACAATAATTTATAATTTAAATATAAAAAACTCCTGCACATACTACCTAGCCAAAAGCCATTTATTTCCATATTATAAGAAACCTTACTTTCCTCAGCTCGGGCGAGGAGTATATAAGTAATAGTCGTTTCAATACTTATAGTAGCGAAATCTCCAACATCATATGAACCACATGAATTTGGAGAACGCGTTTTATATAGAAGGCTAGTTACTTATATGCTCCGGTGAGTTCATGAAGTTTAAAGAGAAGATGTATAATACATATATACTACTGGTGGTAGTGGCGTAAATAATGGAATATTTTAAAGCGACAGAAGGAGACAAGTATGTGTTCAGTGCTAATCCTATACTTACACCCATGTAATCCCAAAGACATATTCTCTGAAGGCAGACAAAGACAAGGGACTCATTAAGATCACAATAGATACGCTCTTAACTATATCCAGATCGTGCAATAGAAGCACACCATAGGCATCAAAGTTTCAAGTTTCAAAGTCAACCACTTATGTCATGTCAATACTTTACTACTTGAGGATTACAGTATGAAACGGGAGCACTACCCAACAATATGGCTCTGTGTGGTAATTTCCTTGTATGTTGTAACGCTTACACCTCATTCGAATTATCTATACGCAAATAAAACGTGACACTTTGGACTACAGATACACTTGAAAGGTGTCTAGTCTATGCTGGTACTTATGCTGTTAAGTATGAGGTTTGTCTTTATCATCCCTTGTTGTTGGGATGAGACAAAGGCTTTTGACACCAATTAAGAATGCATAATCATAGCATTTGTTGGATTAAATACAAGAATGCTTTGAAGGTGAAAGATAAAACGGAAAGAGAGTTCACGGAAACATTTGCTATCTTCTGGTATTTAGTTTTTCGTGTGTTGAGTGTATGTTACAGTATCAAAAACATTCATGGAGTGCGCATACATATTTGTAAAACCAAGTTTGAGGAATTCGGATTGCCGAGTATGTTAGAATAACCTGGTACGTTTTTAATTTGGCAGTTGTGCAGATTTTTGAAGTCAATGGCTTTGTTGTTTTGTGCATTGCGTTCATTCGTCATCAGGAACAGCTTTATATATGCATACAATGTAGGCCGGTAATATACAATTTCGAAGGCAAACAATATTTACTTTTTACCTTCGTAGTCCTAAATCAAAAGGAGATTCTAGAATACATGCCTTTGGTATATTTCCATTGTCCCCGTCCTCATCATCGTGATTGTCGTCACAGAGCGAGAACGTTACGCTATGAGGAAGGAAGAATTTACTGGTTCATTCATATTGAAATCATAAATAATATTCAAGAACAGTGTGGAACATCATGGGGTTTATCATTGTGGGGAATCATGCCGTTTTATAAAGTAAGGATCTATGGTCATCCTTCCTTGGAAGACAAGTATGAATTTACGGAAACACTTTTTTGGGATATAGACTAGCATGTGTTTCATGTAAGCATCTCCATTGCTCCCACACGATATCAAGTTCATGGGATTTATCGTGATGGAAGTCGTCCTTTCATTTTCGATGAAACAAACAAAACAAGCTTATTTATTACATTATTGCCGTTTATGTAAACTTATAAATTATCACGTGAAATAGTATTTCATTGTTGACATTACACAGCTTCGTCTAAATATGCGTTGAATATCATTCTTCACAGGGCATGTAATACTAGCTATTATGTAGCTACTATAGTATCTACATGCGTGTAGTAGCTTACATATATGCCTATAGTATATACCAGTTTGCGTTGATGATAGAACCGAATCAGTGTGAATATCCCTGTGTACATATATGACTGCATGAAGCTGAATTTCACTGAGACAAATAGTTTTCAGAAAATAAAACAGATTTCCTGCCGGAACGCCGTTTTAAGTAAGCACACTGATTCCTGCTTGGATCCTAAACGGTATCCTTGTCTAGAGAATAAATGAGGAAGACTGAAGACTGCATTTACTAGAGTTTTGCTCTCACACACAGATTTACTGGCAAAGTCTATTTGTACATCCAGAATAAATTGTTAGGCTCACAGTCTCACAGTATGAGAATTTTTCCGCTTATATATTTTGTACTTACAGTTGAGAAAATAAATACGCCATCAGACGTGGTGACCATACTTGCTGGCCAGATTATGCTCATTTGTTAAGCTACCAAATACTATAATATGATGCTTTATGCCAATTATTAAATAAAAGAAAATATTCTGAGGAATCCTGGTGTGTTCTATAATTCATAATAAAGATGAAGCAATAAAGCTATACTTACACATACTGTTATACAAGGGTATAAAAGATATACTAGTATAATTACAAATGTATAAAAGGTGTATACCATGCAATGTGTGGGACGAAAAGGAAGAGCACCGAGGTTTATAAATGTACTTACGCAGGGTGTAGTCCTGTCCTAATGCTTCGTACCTTGCATCTTCCTTCTATACTTCTGGCACCACTACTGTTTTCCCCTGTATGCAGCTAGCACAATAAAGTAATTTTTAGTGCAACAGGAGTATAATATGTATGTATAGTATCGTGAAGTCATTTTTATTTTCTGTTCATGACTTCCTCTCTACATTTTACCAGCAATTTTTGACTCGCACAGTTCCCATCTGTTTCCGAGGACAATAAGGTGGCTGACTATCCGTTGTTAAAATACTTTTGAGAATTAACAGTGGCGGTAGCAATAATTTATAAACATAATTCCTGTATAGCTGCAATTGTTCTTTGTATTTGGTTTTCGATGTTTAAGACTCTGCTGAAGAAAACAACACTTTTGTAATAAATGAAAACTTTTGTGTGTACTTTTAATACGCTGTAAGATTGTCGGTAAATCCTTTAAAGTAGTAATAAAATGAGAATTTTTTAGGGGATGAGTCCGTTCTGCTACACCTCACCCATGATGTAATTAACGGTATACTTACGTATAAATTAGATTTAAAGGTTTGTTGTCATTTTTTTACAAACAGTTAAAATTTACGCCTTGTATTATGCAAAACTATGCGTAACACGTAATGTCTTGTAAATATTGCACTTTCGCTTAACGGTTATTATTTCCTTATAGAAATATTTAAGCTCATCTCACTTGAGGGAGAAAAAGATGATGAGCAATTCAAACAAGTATTAACGATTCATTTTCAATAGTACATATAACATAACAGCAACATGTTAGACCTTGTTAAGTGCTTTGTGTGTTTGAAATCTAATGACACCGGGTGGCTATAGAGCTGTCAGGATCAAAGGTCTTGATTTTAGGCTGACACTCACAGTTCTGCATATCAAAGTAAACCTCTACATTATACTCATATGGCTACGTCTCATTGTTGTCCAATAACATATGAAATTGACGTGCCGATATAGAGTTTTCAGGAGTAATAAATATTGTGTGCGTTTACAAGTATGTTGTATTGTTGTATATCGTATACATATTATTTCTGTAGTTGAGAGTTATACTTTGCCTATACACACACTCACTGCAAAGCTTGGCGTATGTATAGATATATGTCATTTTTTGCACCATTTGTGTCTATATGGTTATTGTTGTTCAATGGTATGACTTGATATAGTGCATCGTTGGAAGAAAACATTTGAAAAAACTTGTACAAGTTGTATATTATCATTTGCACAACCTGTCAGACTCAATTTGTATTAGATTTTTATTGTGAACGTGTTAGGACTGGAGCACAATGCCTGCATGTACTATAAAATGGTGTTTTGTGGTTCACCAAATGAGCTTGCTGCTTCTTATTACGTGCAATCAGAGTCACTCAATAGACACCAGGATTTTCAATTGTGATTTCCCGTACAATGGAACACTCATACACAAACACGCCTACTTGTTTACAACCTGTGTGTTGTTGCATGAAAATCATTGACGACATTTATTTATTTGCACTACATATTCATAGATGTATATATCTCGAAATATGTATAGCTATTCAGTGTATATAAAAAATTATTTACAAGATAAGGAGTTAAATTGCATATCTAATATGTCAATATAATGATAATTATTGGAGGCATTTAGGTTTATACGCATGTATGTACAATATATAAAGTTCCTTGAATAGAAGTGAACTTCTTTTGAACAGTTTCGGCTTTCCATGTTGTTGTACATAGGTCTTAAAGACCATTTCAGTCATGTTTACCAACATCATGTTTGTAGTTCCGTTATGCTTAGCAGTCCTTTAGCAATTCTTGTTGATGTAAACTCAAAGGATGTAACAGAATTAAGATTTGAGCCATCACAATCTTTTAGTGAAATACATATATAATTTAGAAATTTTTGTTACATAAAAATCATAAGGACTCAATAAATTGCATATAAAATAAATCGATATACATTCAAATGTCCTTTGCTGCTTCTTTCGCCCCCTGCTAAAATGCACTGAGCAGTCGTATGTCAGTAGATACAGACGTACGTAAGTCAATATACCTACAAATGTCAAAGGAAAAAACATACAAAACCCAGCCAGTGGTTCTTTAGTGCTTTACAAGTATACTGTGATTACTATTGTTGTGTGCATGTTGGTTGGGAGGATTCTATTGTCGCTGTACTTAAGGTACATATATGCTATCTTTGGTTAATAGTATGTTTGATGGCTGCTTATGGAATAAGTTTGTACGAGAACTGCTTAGAAGTGTAAAAGTGCGCGGACAACGTATATAAGTACATAGTATATAACTACTGCCGCATTCACCGAACGAGATGCCTCAGCTGATGTTATGTGCCTGTTGTTTGCTATGGGTGTGTCGTCACATTCATGCCATCCACATAGAACAAACATTATTACACTTTGTTCAATTACATTCGATTCAGTGAACTTGTTGCATATGCGGTTATTACTATTATGTGCCTGTCTCATTACGATTCATGATGGGTTCTCGTGTGTGCAAAATGAAGTTTACTACTTAGGTAGTTAGCATTAACACTTTGTTTGGTAATAATAAAAGCGACATCAGTAATTTTACTAGGAGCAATTACCCTTACAGAAGCTGTTACGTTCCATCATTAAAGGTGTAGTTTCAAGAGAATTATCCGCAGTAAATGTGAAGTTTGCAAGGAATTATCCATTGTAAGGGTGAGGTTTGGATTTAATTAAAGTTTCACAAAATTGACGAAAATCGATTTGCCTTTGACTATCCACATAATTATCACAAGACATAATTGATGCTGAAGGTCTGGGCCCGCGCTGTATTCAATAAATCTGTGTGTGTGTAGGAAAATGATGTGTGAATAGTAGCATACCTACAGTCTACCTTCATACATCCACCCGCATATCTTCCTGAATGAATGGAGAGTAAAAGAATCCATTGATAAAAAGATGCTATGTGCCTCGGTAGCATTTCTTACATTGTGTAATCTGGTCTCGAGTACATGCCTGCCTCCTTCAAAGACAAGCTTGGAGTTGAGGGAGACCCTAAATTACATTAAGGAAATAAAAATAACCATTGAGAAGGAGAAAAGTCGATGAAACTCAATCCAAAAACCATACTTTGGTGTAGAAGAATTGAAGCAGGTTGGTGGATGGACCCGGTATGGATGTGGAATCATGTTCATGTTCAATTTATTGCCGGAGCATATATCTATAGATACTATCCGGGTATTGCAACTACAGGGTTTGGATACGGAATGAGTCACGTAACAGCTACACCCTTTTAGAGTGAGTTTTAGTCTTGGCACAAGCAGAACTGGAGTGGGCTGAAGATATAACCTACTGGATATGAAAAGTATGTACAATTAATACCAAAGGTGTATGTACGGGCTTATACATATGTCAGTACATGATGGAGTGTTATGTAGTGCAGGAGTAAAAATGCAGACAGGTACATGCTGGAAGTGTAATAAGACTGAGAGCTGTTCCCTTAGTTTAGTCTGAAGCCAAGTGAGTGAGTGAAGAAGCAGGTGCTGATGTTGTTGATGCTGCTGTCGGACGAGTCAGCTGGCGAGCGGAAAATAAGAGAAAAAACTGAAAGAATGACCTTCCTGCGTTTACTCTTTTGACTCAAAAGACCAACTGAAAGGGTTTCGTCCTTAAAACAGTTGAGTCTATAGACCAAAGTTTTTCTCTGTGTGGAGGCAGTGGCTTTTCATTTACTATACCGGACTTGATGTAAGCGTTTTGCGCTTCCTCTCGGGCTACTATACGTATGCGTGTGCAAATACGGACCAAATTGTTGTCCTTCTTTATTACATATGATATTTCTCCCGGCGTTTGCAAACTTGCAATCCTATTTTAGCAAAATTTGAGCATTTCTATATCATGACAAACGATTACATCAGAATTCCATGACTACTATACATACACGGTTTCGTTGGACGGTTACTTTTGTTCTATTCGTAATGTTGAATTACGTGGAACTATATAACCAACATAAGTTGAAACAAGCTTTGATTGCATAAGTCTAATATGTACTTTTGCTCTACCCTTTGATTAATACATTTAAATCGGGTCCTCTTATTACCATGACTTTCCATTAAAAATATTACCCTTCTGCCAATTATATAAGTATTCACATGAAGTTGTAAGGTAAAGAAATAATGAAGTCACCGGCAGAAGTAGAGTTTTCTGGTTTTGCTTTTTAATTTAATGTTGCCTGTGGTGTTGTGTGAAAGATTTTATACCTCAGTAATTTTAAAGTGATCTCATTCGTCTATTTAATAGTAATTGGAATGTCTTCATTTGATTATATCTCAATGTGTGGATGTAATTTTTATTGTTTCTCAATTTCGTTTACATGTAATTACTTATATATAAGTATTTACATAATTGTATACTTATATATAATGTTTCTTTCTCCAATACATTCACAAGTAGAAGCATGTGGATATCAGTATGTTTAATAAATTGTGTGATTTAGTACAGAGAGTATATAGGCTACATTACACTACGTTGATGCAAATATAATTGGAGAGAATACATAAAAACTTCATCATCAAAAGTTCACTGGACCCGTTCTTATAAGTATATACACACCTAAGCACAATTCTATTGTTATTGCAAGGAAAAATAAATTATGAAACGGCAATAAGCTAGGCAAAGTTAGCTCTTCAATAATGAAGGCAACGTATAAGTATGTGCGTTTTCTACAGCAGAACCTTGACTACTATTCCGGCGTTATGTAATGTGTTGCCGCAGCTCATCTTGACATTCTTTTCCCATGCAGTATAGAATAGTAGTGACTCTGGCTCTGGGATTAACGATAATCATTAGGGTTTATATATAGCCCTGTATTATTATTGTATGGTTATGTAGTAATACGGTAAAGTCAGGCTGCGTAAGCTTTTATTATTACGTCAAAGTTCCTTAGCCTGTCGGAAATCTGGCAAGATTTTGAAGACTACAAAGTAAAAAAAAAATCTGAGTATGACACAGTAGCTGTGTGTGTGTAAGTATATATGTACACTTCCTCAGCGAGCTCTTTGTAGTTAGGTATACTTACATATGGGATGTTTGGTACAGTAAAGCACACTAAAAAGAAGGACAAGAAAAAGATTGAAGCAAAGTAAAGTATGGAGGCATACATGCATGTCCATGATAAAAATTTCCTTGAAAATGAATAGGGAAAATTGAGGGATTTTTTTTGTAGATCGTAAAAATGTGTGGTAAAGTTTAAGCTTACACCCGTATATACCTGTAAGAGTGTAATTTATATGAGACCATGTATTTTTCCTAAATAATAATAGCAAAAGCCTAGCTGTTCGGAAGGGATTATAAGCGTGAAAAGTTAATCGTAAAATATTATAATAAAATGCGTAACTGTACTCATTTGACTATATACTGAACTTTTTTCCATAGTACTGTAATACAACAGCAATAATTCATAAAGAGGAAGAATAAAGCTTCATGTAGTATGTACATGGCTTTTGGTCTTGTTGTAGTGGTGAATAGCCTTGTAGTAATATACTGTAAGCTTCGGGGAAAATGATGTTGTTGCTTGCGAAGCTACTGTCTCTCTATCTCTATACTATAAAGAATCAAAACTGAAATTATAAACGCGAAACGTTTTTATTGAAGAAGCATTTATTTGAATGACTGGTGATGTAAGAAAAAGTGGAGACGGAGAGGAATTTCTATACATTATGCTAACAACAATCAGATGGGAGACCTGTGTGATTTGTGATGCTATGTGGTTACATATTCATTTAGCTATTCATTTTGCAGATACGAAATACTCACTGGTGTCCACGTAGTTTCTCATGTAGCAATCTTTTGTAATATTCTACGCATTCTCTTACAAAACTCCCCGGTTTAACATGGTTTCATATACTTAATGCAAAAAGGATGAATGCTTCAGTTAACGGATAATTGATTGGCGCTGATGAGTTTCTTTTTTTCCCGTGCTTTATATTCAGCTTAGGTTCTTGTATATCATTTGACGACTTGTCTTTTCAAAACTCCTGTTGTCGGTTCGATTTGTGCTAATATATAGTAGTACACGTTTTAGCCATATTTTAACTTATCTGCAACTTTTATTCATTCTTTTCTGTTCATCAATTCTTCCACGCACGACACTGAATAAAAGCCTTGGCCGTGGTTTTGGCAAAGCCGTGAGTTTTATTAGTTCCATGGTTTCATAGTCCCTATCTATAATAATAGTAATCCCGTTGATGGAGTATTATACTTGGTCTGTAAAGCCTGGATGAAAATACTAAAAAAACTGAGTGAATGTGAGTAATTCCTTGAGCTGAGAAATAAAATTCCAACAAGCAGAAGCGTTGTGATGATGCTAATACATTAAAAAGCTCAAAGTTAAGTTGATAAGAAAGAGAATGACACATATGCCGACGATATATAGGCTCACAAGAGCACAGGAAATAAATTGAAGGCAGTGGTGGAAGTTTTTTTTAGCACTAACCTCCTTTTTTCAGGTTCGTTTAATAAAACGAACGACTGCTAATACATCTCCCTGGTAAATATGCTCTCAACATGTTAGAATTAAAACTTGGTTGAAGTGTTTTTTACTCGAAAATCTCAACGGCTTGAAATTCCCGGAAAAAATATGAATGATGACGGTACACGGATGAGCATATTTTCCTCCTGACATCTTATGCTAAAGTCTCTGTAAATTCGAAAGATCCCACTGTACTGTACATTTCTGCATATATGTATGCTCCATTCATTTACTTTTCCTTCGATTGCACTTGTAGCTGTAGAAGCTTGGTTACTCGCATGTGATTCGTGAAATCCTGTGTTGATGTCGACTAAGCATGTATTTTTTGATTTAATGCCTGTACTGATGTCCCGAATCAGCGAGGATGTGGATGAACAAGTATGGAGCACTTGACTTGATATCGAGTTTGGGTTTTATGCAACGGATTTGTAGTAGCAATCAGTCGTGAAGACAAAGTGCATTTTATGCAAACATTAAATAGCGGTGTCGGATGACATGTTTAAACGGTATTGAATTCTTCAATCCATTTAGATCATCGTATCCCTCCTTACGTAATTACTTGAAAACTTGGATTGGGAAATAATTTTTATTTCGGAAGAAAGGTCCGTTTTACGATTTTGTAGCTTCGAACATTGTTATATGGAGAAGCTAGTATGAGCAGGAGGACAAACATGGGAAACATGTTCATAAGGTAGGTTGATTTAGTTGCTAGTTTGCATGATGGAAAGATATGTGACAGGCTGAGTTCAGGTTTTATTTTCTCGGCACGGGTAAAATGACTCATAAAGTATGAAGAGAGAAAAACCAGTTGATTTGGTTCTATCGTCTACTTTGCAGGTTGGAGGTTGTCTTGTGTCGCAGATTAAAGCAAGTGAAGAAGCTTGTTGCATAATGTAGAATCCCACCTTTTTACAAGGAAAGGGCGACTACAACGAGTCATGGCTGAATGGTATAATGACAATAACGAAGTGGTCCGAAAGGCTATTACATGATCGTGTTTACATGATTCTGCGTTTAATTTGAGTTTGTCTAATTGGACATTTGGGAATTCTCGAGCGGAGGAGCGTCACATAAAGTTTTCAAATGTGAGTAGGAAAGAGTGACTTTCGGTTTCGTTTCGTTCCATCCACCACAGGAAAACAGAGCTTGTGTGTGTGTGTGTACAATGGTGCTTGGCATTTGTGCACCTATATGCTCAGTCAGACCAACCGCTTTATAGTATTCGTATATATAGTAATTCATTGAGTTGAAACTTGTTTTTTGATTTCCTAACGACTTTTAAGAGAGGCAGATGGTTGAAATTATTCCAATGCTTAAGCAGTGCAAGTACTTTTAGTTACATATATAATTGTGTAGTATAGTACTTGGTATTAAATATCTACCGAGCTTTTGTGTTCGCTATCGACTGCAGAATGCAAACTTCACTAGTACGGTCACCTTTTTCGATGTTATTTCATGATAGGAGTGATTGAGGATATGGAATGAGTCGAGAGAGAGAGATGGACGGAAAAATTCGAAATTACACACGATAAAAGGCGCAATGCAAACTAGACTGAAATTTATCACGGAAACTCTTTTCTTTGACAAGTTTAAGTGGTTGTGGCTAGTTGATGTATACGTGGATATGCATATTATATCTATCATTATTCATTGCCATACATATTATGCACAGTGCCATAAACAGCCATATGTAATACTATAAGTATAGTATTATACTCAAAATTTGCTTATTATTGCACTAACCCCTGGTTACGTTACTGAGGTTTGAGAATGTCGGTCGAACTGTGAGCTGCAATATAAAAGTAGGAAATGTTCCTACGAAACACTTATGCGGTAATCGTTATTGTGTGGATGTTTGGATTACTCCAAGAGAATTGTTGCTACTTAGAACTATGGTTATTCTGGCAGGGAATAGACACTAATGTCAGTAAATGCCTTCAGTGTTCGTATCCATGTAAAATTGTAAATGAATTTTCTCACCAGGGTTTTATCATTTAGCAAGATCTTCTCTCATAGTATAGACTGATCGTATCTAAAATAGCATGAATATCTTGAAGTTGTCACACTGGCCCCTATGACCACGTCGTTGCGTAGTTAAGAACATCCAGATAACTTCCCACCAAGTTATTTTGTACATCAATTTGAAGACAGAACCTCCAAATCACATAGTTATATGGTGCAACATCAGTGAAGTATAAACCAATTGAGGATTTACGATGAAGACCCCAAATTTATTACCTCTAATTACAGTTCTCTTAGAATCGTCATAAACGTTATCTTGTAAAAATTACAAAAACATTTTTTAAACTTTACGCCATATAGAAAGTGTAGTTATCTGTTATTTGCAATGATACTGCGCATTTAATTCGATAAGGACCACACTACTCGGTTTAAAGCAACGTTTTGATATCTTTCATGCTGATCGGAAATCTTATTTGCTGGAAGTAAGTGCACAAAATACCCGAGGAGAATGTTTTTACGCAATTAAAACGCTTTCATGATTGTTTAATAGCTGTAAACGACTCTCTAGGTTTTCCAGATGCTGACCATGTGTTTGGAAAATCATTTCATTTAGTTGGTCCTCTTTGTTTGTATACGATTTATTATTGTATTTTTATTCACTACCAATTGATTTAAATGAAACGAGTAAAAACAGGTAAATTATAACGTTGACGTCAGTCCAAGTATTTATATTTCATAATAATAGGAAAACTATATGGGTAAGGGCACATAAATTTATTTTGTAAATGAATTGTTGAAACACTAATCATACTTTGGAGATACCTAAAGGAGTGCTGAGCTCTTATGTGTTACAATTCATTAGATGTTGACAGGGAGTACTACTACCAGTATATAATTAGCAGAAGTTGTTCATCGTAAAGAGCGTAGTAGTTTCTGCGAAGATCTACATGATAAATACATTTACACCATTTAATTTATTTTGAATGCGTTCGTTCGTAAGGAATGGCCCGCATATTTTTTTTAGAAGATGCGTAATGTAAGAGTGGTAATGTTGCTGTCCTTCCCGTAGCTTTGGCATATTTTCTTGCGCACAGTCCGCGGATCGAATACATTTGATTTCTTCAACAAGAGCAATTAGTTATATTGGTTGGGCCATTTACATAGGGGGACATTGAAGGGGCTACTGGGTTTACTTGTTGTTTTGTTAAACGCAACATGTACAACCTTGATTGATAGAGTTATAATTATTCTATAAATAAACTTCATGTAAATAATTGTTAATACAAGGTTGATTTGTATCTTTTGCTAAACCAAAAACCTGGTTCGTCCATGAGAAGTTAAAGTCGAGAGTATTTAACAAAATTGTGTGAATCTTTGTTACTTACCTACAGTGCAGACAATGAAGAGCAAATTTATTTTAGGTTTAAAGATATTGTCTTCTTGAAATTGTCATGTAAATACCAGTTGAATTTCACACCTGAAATTTTTCTTGTGTGTGAACTCCTTCTGTATTACTGTATGAAGTACTTTACTATCAAGTAGTCTAACATCATGTAGCTTGGTCAGAGCTTTCTTGTTTCTGTTTCTTGAAATAATACATATTTACCTAAGTATATTTCGATACTCATTTTAATGTGCTCACCGTAGCAAATAGGTGTGATCTCTATAACACCCTCATAGTTTCTTGTGCTCAACTTTTATTACATAGAAGAACAGGAAGCGGTATAGAGTTAAATAAGTATTTGTGATATGAGTAATTTTTGAACATGAGGTATTTATAGATAATTATGTAAGCGTATATTACTTATATATCTATGTATTTCTTTTATACTACAAATTAGTTCTTTTATGGAGTCAAGAGTGTGTGAAGTTACTAATGACTTATTCAGTCGGCGGTTAAATGCAGGAGATGCAAATAGTAAATGTACTACTTACTACACGATGATTTCGTAATTACTATAGAGATTTATTCATAGATTTTCCTAAATGATATTTAATGCTCACCATAGCAGCCTTTTACCAAATGAAACTTATTAGGGATCGTTTGTAGTATTTGACGTGAATCCGAACGTGCTTTTAGGTACACTTGTATGCGCTTATAATCATCAGAAGTATAATTGATTTACGTAGTGTTGTGTAAATTTTGAGCGTCATCAGTGAGCATACCCTGGAGAAACAAAATAACTTATTGACGTTTCGTGTAAAAGTACAAGAACAGTGTATTTACAGAGGTGCTCATGGGAATAGTTAATATTCAAGTGGCATATTTGCCTAGAAAACGTGGGATTTCCAATATAACCTGCATATAAAGTTTTTGACAATATCATGTGAAATGTTTGCTGTGTTGTTGAGTTCAGTATTAGATTTACCCATACATGTTTAGTATGAATATGATACATAAAATGCTACTAACATTGCTCTTGCATGCTGACAGATTTTAGGGAACTTCATATAATTTAACTAGTACTTGTGTAAGAATCCTAATGGGATATGATTAATGAATTGAAAGGAAAGTGAGGTTGTGTGCTTTACTGTATCACGGCAGTACTTTTGTAAGTATAGATACTGAGAAACTCTACACTGTAATAACTGGAATGGTTGTTGTTGGAAGACAGTAAAAGCTTTTTGGATTTCATCCACACTCTGTAACGCTGTATACTTTCAAGGAGCTAAGCCTCAACACGTTCTAGGGACTTATTTATAGGTTTCGTAGGATGGAATTTAATATGATAAAATGTTTTGTACGAGTTGGGAAAGTATGGAAAACAAAAATACAAAACAAATTACTTAGGCGGGTCGAATACATATATTTTAGGTTTCAAGTATCCTCCTGTCATATACCCGGGCAGTAAAGTATCTATTTTCCTGTTGTTGGAAGGAATTCTGGAACTGGAGAGGTATCAAGATTAAATGAGAGAAGACTGGAAAGCTGGAAATAAGTGACTGGAAAGTTTTGTGTGACTGTCGTTATACAATGAAAGATGTCAGTTAATCTTTTAATTTGAATGTAAGAGGATTAGAAGTGACATTTAAACGAGATTCATGTCTCGGGAAAGTATGGTATCAGTCATGGAAAATACTTTTATGTCAAGGCAGCTCTATATATGCACTGAACTTTGCAAAGACTAAACGAAAAGTGTTTACTAGCGTTTCGGTTCCTACACACGAAATATACACGATTAAGAAGAGTTAAATTGTTATTCAAAATTTCTTTTATATAGATACTACTAATACACGTATGGGAATTCTAATGGAGTTTATCATCTGTATGTAGATAGGCTATGGGTTGCTGTATGCAGTTTGTGAGTAGGATTTTATGAATAATTTATCCGTACATTTGAATAAATTGGATTGGGAGTAGGACTTTGCTTGTAACAGGATTTAACTTCGGAAAAAGAAATCAAAGATTTTGTATATTGAGAACTGAAATATGTTCAGAAGTTATACTAAAATTCTTTGAATCCTTGTCTGTATAGAAATTTTATGCTCAGTATCCACTAAGAAATTTTTAATATGCGAATGCATGAGGAACAATCTTTTTGGACCGAGGTTCTACCATTTTAAGTATAGATACATACTTAGCTATTAGATATGCGCAGCTCATGATGAGCGTCCATTGTATTGAATTGGAAAACCATTCTTGGAAATTGCTTCTTTTGCCCTATGTGAAGATACGAAGGGATCCTTTGCTATGGAAAATATTCAACAATATAGTTACGTTTTGTGCAGAATTTTATAAATATTCTTTGTAAGAAAAAGTAGAGCATTTCCTGTTTAGCTTCTCAAGTAAAAATCGATTCTATCGTATGGCATAAGGAAATGATACTCTTTCATCTCAATAGGATAACTCATATTTTCATAATAATAAATGCTGAGCTCCGTAAGTCCGCCTCAGTAATTTTTCAATGAGCTGTCTTCAGTATTAGAGTCTATATGGCGGACTCTTCAAAGGTAAGTGAGTTATTACTCTGGTGTCTATCTGAAGGGAAAGTAAGTATATACATACATATGTATGAAAATATACTTGGAGTTTCGCACATAAAAAAACTTGTTAGCTGTAACCAGCATTTTGAGCAATTTTGCACTGGAACAAAGTTACTGTTACTATTATTAGTTTCAATCCCGGCTCGTTAACTCCAGTCTGGTTCTTATTATGGTTAAGTTTCGAAGTCGGCATGGAATCGCGAGTAAATTGTTAGTCTTTAACTTTCTGCTTTCGGAGTCGCAGCAGTTCATCGGATGTACGGGACGGAATGTGGCTTTATTATTTTTTATATCGTTGTACGCATTATTATGTATGGAATGATGTAATTCATCGATACGTTAGTAAAGATTAGTGTATATGCGGATACATTAATGTACGATACGTAATATAAGAATATTCACTACGGTATATGGTGACATGAAATATAAAACTTCATTGATATTTTTATATACTTATAGTGTATCATGTAATATACTAGAGAAGGAAACGGAAATGAATCTTTTTTCTAAGGATACGTTTATACGTTTAAAAGTAGAAAGCGGCTGTGTGAATCTCAGGAATAGTGGATAACGAGAGAGAGAGAGAGAGAGAAGTCATAAATCCATACACGGTAATATATACAATGATATAGACTATAGAAGCTCTGGAGTACTTTTATATTTGGATACACTGTGATAGCATGATGAAATGCAGGAGGAGCCCGTCATAAGAAGTTATAACAGGCTGGAAATATTTTCCAGTACTACATAGTATAACATTTTTAAGACTGATTTCTTTCCTAGATGATTTGTGGAGGGCTTACGTATACATTACAGTGTAACTCGTCTCGTTTAGAAGAGGCAGCTCGAAATATAGCTTCTTTTTAAAGGTGTAATCATTGCGTGGATAGTAAACCTAGAAGATCTTGGGATCATAAATAGGCGCAGCAGCGCATATTTACTTATTAAAAGAACCGTGTATTTACTTATTGGTAGCATACACAGTTTTAACTGCATACAATCATGTAATGCAGTTGGTTCGAAGTTGTGTACAACGTTGACGTTGTTGAAGGGAAAGGAAATGCGTGTCTGTCTTCAATCTAGGTAGTATTCCACATAGTCTTTGAGAATTTCTCTTTGAGTTCCTCCAGTTACGTGCACACATTTTCTCTGCTGCTGTGTTGTGTTGCCGTACTTATAAATATAGACAAGCCCCAAGTCCTTATGTGTATTGAGTTTTACAGGCGACAAGAGTAATGCCAATGTGCAGTCGCATTCTGTCTATTTCGCCTTCTTCAACAGTTTCTCTTATTTTTCCTTTGCCAACCTCTGTACGATGGATGCACCACCATATACACACAATGACTACGTATATTTTCTTAGTTTGTCTGGAAACATATTGTGTGCATGTTCACCTATACACTTTGGACTTGAAATTGGTTATAAGTAGAAACGCATTAGGTATATTGTATATAGTACATATATTATATAGATATGTATACAACCAAACTAAAAACCCACTCATTTACTCTGGGAAACTGCTTCGTCCTTGTATGTGTATGTCCTGAACGTTTATTCAAGTGAGCTCATTTACCAAAGAAAGTAGACTAGTGGTTGGAGCGGTATGTATTATACGCTCATGCATTATACATTCATATTACAGTCCGTACCCGTGTTCGTACGGCATGGTTTTATTAAGTAACTATTTGAAGTCTTGTTAGGCACTAGAGCTTGAAGGTAAAACTAACCATTCCTGTGCTCTTAATTTATGTACGTAATAATAACCTTATGACTTGTCTAATTTTTCGCCATTTCAAGTTTATTGAGAAGACTGCTTATATGTAATGGCGGCGGCCAGTTTGAGAATAGCTGAATTTGTATGCAATGTCTACAAAGCACGAAGTATGTATGATAATATGTGATATACTGGAAGGTGGAAGCTGGAACACATGTGAAATACTAGCTGACTGAGTTGGAAGCTATCGTAACGAGATGTAGCCTTTGCTATGCATGTACAAAGAAGTTTATATTCTTTGGTATAACGGCAAAATAAAGTATAACGCTGTATGATGTGTGTGATTTGTGGAATATAAGGGTAAATTACAGACTTATGTGTGCAGTGTGGAGAATAAGGGACTGAAATAAGGGAACGAGCGACGTGGTAGTAAAGCTTTATATCTATTTTCACCCGCTCCAGACTTAATAATAGCGAACATTTGGTCATGAAAATTTCTCGGATTGATGATTTGGCATCTTTCCCCTTTGAACTTAGTGATTGTGTGCATATGGCTTGGTGATGTCTCCTGGTTTCTTTGAATAACATCCCAATTTCATGTGCAATGCACAAATGAGTTGTACAAACGTGTACCGAATGCACTTTCTTCTTTAGTGTACTAGTAGACGGTACAGGAGGTTACTCGGTTTGGCTAAACGAGGGTAAGTACCATGAGTAAAACTGTGTTGTCGGTTTTATTGTAAAGCCGCGGCTCAGAGGTAGTAAGACAAATGCTTATAGTACTAGAGAGTGTCGATAGCTATTTCTGGCAATTTCACTTGAGTTTCATAGCGGATTAATTAGTAAGCTCAGTCTTTTTTCTCCATAGTCTGATCTTCGGTCTTATAGATACATACAACTATTAGATTAGTATCGTATACTTGGCTCGTTCGTATTTAAGGCGCATAGCGATGTCAAAATTTTGGATAGCTAGTCCGATTATAAACTATCCGTATCTGTATCTGTATTACTGCAATAATTTGAGATTCTCACGTTTTGTAATTTAGCTGAAGAAAACTTATCCTATCGTCATATTAGGAAACTAGGTATATAAAAATGAGCCAAAGCATGAATGAATGCATAAACTCAATGCTCGCCATGGACACAAAATTATGTCGTCCACTCATTAAAATTACCTATATCTACACATTGGCCAAATTCATGTTAAGCGTTGATCGCATTATCGTATATGGAACGAAACGCCCAGTGAATGTTCGGTGCTCGTTGCTCGGTGTTGGTGAAATCGTTGTTGCTCAGAATCGATCCGAGCTTTTCTCTCACTTGAGTATATAGGCAATATGTTCTTTTGTATTTAGTTTTAAATGTATCTCTACTAAACATTTCGAGCACGGGTATGTGTCGAGGTCCCCCTATTTTTTTCTGCACACTTGTCTAATTTCCATGGCTGAGTATGCCGTTGTGGGCTTTTACTGTCTCGTATGGGGCTTCTGCTGTCTCGCTGGCTGGGTAGGATCTCGAATGCTCTTGTGGAATCCTATAATAGTTTCGTGTGTATGTTATATTATATGGGCTTTTACAGTTGCTGGTGCGGGCTCCTACTGTATCTTGAGTTGACAACAATTGTGTCAAAACAAGACTTCTGTTTTAGACATGTTGTTGAGAATATTGTCATTCTTACGGCTCAAGAAATTACTGGAATAATGTCCAGAGAGAAAGAGAGTAATTTAAGTATAGGAAAGAAAACACATTGAAGGAAAATGTCAAGTTCATACACTTGAGGTGTACGTATACGGCTGTCTGTGCAATTATTTTGGTATTCGGGCCCCGTTTACCTTTGACTCCATTCCGTGCGTATTTAATTGTGTGGTTTTGCGGAATTGCCAATCCGGAACGGATACGAACCCAAGACGACAAAAAAGAGGAACAACTTGCAAGAGCTTCATGATGTGCATTTTAATTCAGTTGCTGGTGAAACTCTTTGTATGCATACTGTACTGCAGTACATAAATATAACTGTTTTGGAACTAGCAAAATAGTTACATGATTGGAAAATATGTATGAACGTCTATAGACAAATGTTTCCCAAGTTAATTCTCTCTCAATAAATTATTCCGTTTAGGATTTCCTTTGGTAAAATTATTTTCCGTTCTAGAAATAACGTTGTTTGAATGATTTACTGTAGATTGCCATGTCTTTTATCCTGTATTGTTTACGCTTATTGACAGAGCCGAAATAAATTAATTTCGATTTTAAGGTAATACTATATGAGGAGCAGTAGTTTGTGTAGATAATTCTTTGAAGTAGAATTTGAGTGCATCCGTTGAAGTGAATGAGTGTGGTGTGAGCTGGTATAATACTTGTAAATACATACTGTGTAGTCTATCTCATCATAATTAGTACACACTGGTGAGCTCTTAAATGCGATAATTGTATACATGTAAGGAATAGTGAGGAGCTTGTGTCTATGTCATTAAACATGTTTCCCGTCTATACAGACAATGGAAAAAAAGATAATGAAAGGAAGTGTTTATTAGAATTAAACTGGATAGCAGAAAGTACGTTCAAGTTTTCCCACAGCAGCTGAGAAATGCCGTCGTCGTGTGGAATGTTTTGGTAGTGATTTGAACATTTTCCACGTTTTATTTACTCAACTCGAAAGCCCTCTTCTCACCTGTAAGTATATTCAGTTCATATAACTACAAACCAATATGTATACGTTTTTATATGTCAGTACTTGGAAATTGTAGTTATATTATTAACAATACAAAAATATGTAGAACAACAAGAGTAAACTCTTATAAGAGTGATCCGCAATTACTTGGAAATATTCAGAAATCTGAAACCATTACGAGGAGGGAAATTTCCATGGCTTTTGTTATTGTTAAAAGTTGAACTGCTCAAAAGAATTAGTATAAAGGGCTCAATAGAATTATTATAGTGTGCATAATACATGCATAATCTGTTTAGGTATGTGCATTTAACAACAAAAGAAAAGCATTTGAAGTAATAAAGCAGAATGCATAATAAATATGAAAATATACACTTGATCACGAATTAAGTTGTACATGTGAAAAGCGTATTTTATATGAATAGATGTATATGCATGATATGCAGATGCGTCCGCTATTAAAATAATTTATAACACAAAATAGTCTTAAAAACGAGCTAAATGTTGGAGTACCCTTTCATCACGTTTTGTTATTATTACTGACTGACAGCGTGAGGCATGAGTATAAAGAGCAGCTCCATTATAATTCTATAAATTCTCTTTTCCTTACTGAGTGATAGTCGCCGTTAAAGGATTATTGAAAAGATCTTGAGAAGAAAATATTTGAATGGATTGAGTCTACACTTATACTTACGAATAAAATAACTCTCATTGAATATTTTTGATAAAAAGATGTTATCGTTCAGAGCACAACGACAACAAAAACTTGGTTGAAACTACCATGAGAATCACATAAGACTTCCACAATAATGATTCACTATTGGATGCACTTGCTTCATGCCCTAAATTAACCAACGAAGTAATAATTACTCATCGGTGGAAGGTTAAATGAAGAAACTATTAGTGAGTTACTTTTATTAGTAAGTAATAAATTACATTCAACAATGGTGAATGCATTATGTAATGTGGAGAAGATTCAATGTAATTATTATGTATGTTATATCATTAGGTAGATATATATGGACTTAATATAAAACAATTAGCATTGGTTAAGTTACTCTGAATGCAGGGTCATCTCCCCGTGATTAATTAGCGCCTTCACAAAATACTTGACGGTTAAATTGTGCTATTACATTTTCATGTGTAGGTAATTTATTAATTGGCAGGAGTTGAAATGAAATCAAAATCAGTAGGGAAAAAAACTTGTTCATTGATACACGCTTGTCATATCCTTTTTCTGTGTACACAACACGTCTTAAAACAAAGATTGAACTGGTCTGTTGAGTTTTTTCTCTTGAATTATACACGATATATAATTTATCAATCAGGATTTCAACAGGTCTTTGATTGTTAAATTGGTCCATCAATACTGAAATTCTTATCTGATTCAACTGTTGATGTAATAGTACAAATAGGAAGCAGTCGAATTGGAGGGAATTGGTAATTTTTGTATTGATTTTGTATACTTATAAGTTGTATAATTTTATGGTATACGACGTCCTTTCCTTGCGATCGAGCTAATGTTTTGTCATGTTCATGTGAGACGATTCAGCATAATATGAAGATTGTGTCGATGAAGCTGAAATGTATGATATGCATACGTAGGCGGTTTTTGACAAGAAATTCTTTTGAGTCGTCCTAATAAAATAAAGTAGATATACTATGTATTATTGGGAGAAGAAACTGCCTGCTGTCTAGTAAAAGATTTCACAACAACAAAACGCTTGCCATAAGGTTTGTATTTTGTGAAACCTGCGTTCATACATCACCGCCGTGACATTTTCCGCCGTAAAAATGTCATTTATTCTTCATATTTATTTCACCACGGAAATGGCTCAGTGATACTCCTCTGAAGTTGTACTAAAAGTGTGTAGGAGGAGTTGTGTAAATGTGAGCATGTAAAATATACTCAAGTAGTAGGTGTGCTCGATTTTTTATAGCATGTACTATTCTTATTTCTTATATAGATATTCCTTCAATGCATTCTAATGGAAAATGTACTTTAACAAAACTCCTAATGTCAATCGAGTTTGATGTGCTTGTAATACAATTGAAAGTAACTTGTATATTAAACATATTCTACCTATACTCCAGTTTCTCATATGAATTTCTACTCTCTTATATGCGGGATTCCTTTAGTAGCTTTTTCGTATTTACTAGAAAGTAATAAGTTCCTTTCTTGCAAGCATATAGGGAATGCTCCATCATGTTCCAAGTCTGAAAAAGCAACACTGGAGCTCAATCACATACTAAAAATCATACTGGCTTGACTACAGCACGCGTATAGTACCGACCTTAGTAGTTTTTAGCTTTATTATAATATAAATCTATATAATAGAAGCTTTTACGTAATGGATGCATGAAAGATGCCCGGGCAGAATTTGTTTGTCAGATTTGCAACATTATTATATGTACTATGACAAATCGACAGTACATTTACATGCATGGTTCATAAAGACTGATGTGAGTAATATGTACGAGTCTGTTCTCGAATATACTTATAATAGTCTGTACCTATATGGGTCTTTATCTCATTGGGACAAAGTGAGCTCTAACTGGGAAGGGGCAAGCTTTTGCATGTGCTTGAAATCAACAGCAATCGAGAGACGTGTGTTTGTCATTAATTTTGGAATTGGATGGAAAAAGTTAGGAGCACGTAGGTTTTCAGAGGGCAGACCGAGATGATGGAATGAGAGTGAAGACGAAACACGTTCGAGTGGTTCACAATGAATTACTGTCAATCGGGAGTTCATGTGTTATAGCTTTGAGTAAGAAGTTAGCATTATGTCGATGTATTTTCGCTTATGCATTTCGTATTACCTAAGTGTTCCAACTCTAGACATATATGAAGCACTATTTATAATGGCCAAAAATGTAATCAATGAATGTCTGACCAAAAATTACTGGATTTCAATATGAAATGGCTTTCAGACTCGAAAATTAGACAAATTACAGCTATCTTACACTTATTGAATATGTCCCGACCCAAATTTGACCATCCAATGCAGTAAACCTGAATGTAATTCTTTTATATTCCACCCACTGGATCTCGGTTTTTAAATCTTCACTGCTCTTTGTTGCTCATGGGGCATTCAGGAAATGTACACAAAAAAATCTCTTAGGTTGTAATGAAGGCATGCAAATGTGAAGTCATGATTGTTTATCCACCCTTCTACTATATGTAATGGCAAATCGAAACCAGAAGTATCTGGCAGTAGTAGTAGTAGGAGCTTTGCATACATTTTCTGGAGGGAATTCAAGCATTGAAACGGGACTGTCATCCCAATTATGGTATTGACCAGTTTAAGCCCATTATGGAGATATCTAAAAGCTTCCAAAGGGTTACAACTGTGATCGAATGCAGAATATAGTAGTTTGATCTTTATATATACTACGGTGAAGTCTTTACTTACTATGCACCATCACTTTTAAAAGTTGTGCTTCCACTTCCGAGTGTGGTTCCTGTGTGTATTATGTATGTGTGGCTTTGTGCCTTATGTAAGTTTCGGAAGAGCCAGCAGTAGCAGCATCTCTCACTCAGACAAAACTTGGGCCAGTTGTGTGATGTCCCTGTTCGTGCTTATTATATTATGAGTGCATATCGAGGAGAATAAGAAAGATAGAGCACCATTATAGTATACTAAAGTATATGTACAGAGGAATTGAGGGAAACAGATTTCCGTCTTTAAGCTGTACAATAAGTCACGTTGCTTTTAGTTCAGTCAGAACGTTGACTTTGAATGATATAGGAAATAAAGCGTGGTTCAAAAGTTTAATGTACAATCTGTGTACATGTGCCGGGGTATATGAGAATCGGACTTGTTCCTTTACTTGCCTCTGTCTCTCTCTCTCTCCTTCGTCCTCTCTCACCCCGTCCCGTCTCTTTCACTTGCTTCTCTCTCTCTCTCTCTCTCTTTCGTCCTTCTTTCTGCATATAATAGTACACTACAGGAACACATTACCCTTCACATTTTGTTTATTTCGCATGCCCTCCATGCACATGTAATCTAGATGTATACATATAAGTATAAAAATAAATACAAATGGAGAAATAGTAGTTCGGACAAGTACGTTATACAGGATGTGGATAGATTTAAGTAGGATTGAACTCCGTTCATGTTATAGACAGAGTTGTGTGTGTCTATACTTATGTATACAACTGGAGAAGTAAGTTGAATTCCTTATTGAATGTGAATGTGAAACAAGAGTCACGTCGAAATCACATCAATTTGCGTAAGCATCTGTCTTCCTCCATCCTAGGGCATGTCTAACTTATGGGCGGTACAATGATATTCCTAAATGTATGTAGATGTTTATATGCTATAGACCAAAAGTCTATAGGTTGGTACTTGGCATATAATGTCACCATCGACTGAACGGAAGCCCCAAGTTCCATGGGTGCTCAACAATGTACACATGAAGAAACATTTTGAAAAGACGGAAATCTTCATTACAATAACAGCTCCATAAGGATCCTATGTAAAAGGAATGATGGCAGATTACTTCGTCAGTATTGAATTGGAGTTTTCGACGTTAGTCTCAGAAAAGCTTGAAACTTGTAGTGATTGTTTAGTGAAGCTCAAATCTGTGTTTGCGAAGATTGACTAAAAGCATAAAACGAATGAAAGTTTTATTGAGAATTGATATCTTTAGTGGTGGGGTTTTCAATGAGTTCTGTATACATGTTTTCGTTTATTTGATTGCTTGTTTTGCTTTTTGGATTATTTTTAAATGCTTGGCGTTTTTTATTCAAAAGATCTCTAAAGAGCTTATATTTTTATATCCATGTGGATACAAACTACCGTTGAATATACTTGTGTGGAATTTGGAATCATTAATTTTTTTTTTCAATCAAACCTTCTCTTAATAACGACGATACTTTTAAAATGGGGGCTGTCATACATACCCATTCCTTCACCTAAGGTTTTTTATGTCCCTGGAGTATGATTAATTATTTACAGGCCTTATGATATATGATAACGCTTGCATGATTACTACATGATTGTGGATCATAAAATTGTTGGATGCTCATTTGAACATCTACGAGAATCATTTATTGAGGAGCAAAAAGTGAATTAATTTACTAACAGATTTGTTGTTAAGACAAGCTTGAAAGTTTGGAGCGGAAGAAAAACGTTCGTGAGTGAGCGTGTGGAATATAATCCTTCAGTCAGTGATTTTTTGGTTGTAAAAAAGAGAAAAAGAGGAGGAATGAATTTTGCAAAAGTTACTCCTTATCTGAGCTCATTTGTTGCCAAAACCTTCCATCTGTTGACTTGTAATTTGCAAGAAGAATCGGCGAGAGAGAGAGAGAAAAAAAAACAAGGGTATTTAAACCTGTCATGAAGACAAGTAATATATTATGGTATTGCTTATGCTACTACATTGAAGGAGATATATTATCGCAGGGGATGATTGCATGGAGCGAGAAAAAACGCAAGGGAACGTGTGATATTGGCGGCCGTACTCCAACTCCATGAGTTGATTGGGATGGAAATGATAATGGAATACATTGTCTCTGCTGTTCTCCGCTGTAGCTGTAGGATGGTGTTGCTTTGATTACACACATATATGTATGTTGCTCCCTGTCTAGTGGCTTGTATTGAACTTATTAGTACATATAGTTGGAAGCTACAGGGAGGGAGAGGATGGGCCACTGGAATTAACATTTTATCAAAATTTAGTGAAAATCAGAAGAAGAAAAAAATTAATGGCATAGAGAAGACTTGGAGTGCTTTCCAGATGTTACTTGAATTTATTACCAGGGAGAAACTGATTTAGGTGGATTTTACGCAGACGACGCTGCTCCTTGTGCCTTTACTTTTTCTTGTTCATATGGATGCAGTTGTGAATTATTATTGCAAAAATAACTGGAAGCTCTTTGGCACGTTAGTTCCTCCTTTCTAAAATGTATATATGTACATGTGTGGACAGGCTTGTATTTATATAGGATTTTCTATAGTTGTAAGTATATGGAAAGGCTACTATATCTAACGAACAATTTTTGGAAGCTTTTGTAAGTGTGTGACTGTGTGTAATAAATATGTATGTAGATACTTTAGGATGGCAGTGGAGAATATATGAGCACAAGGATTTTACTTCCGACCGTGTAATGTTTAGCTAGGCCTGTCTGTCTAGATGTGGATGGGCATGTTTGCAAAAATTATTTTTACCCTAGCGCTCTTCTATATGGCAAGTCTTATTATGTGTGCGACTTTGGCCTTTAGCGTGATGTACGGATTTAACTTTTTTGTTATCTTTCTTCCTCTTCTTCTTCGCGACTATATTTTTGCGGCTTGCTATCTTCGCATAATATTTAGAGCAGGCTGTTAGGAAATATGAAATACCTCCGTCTCCGTCATATGCTTATTTTACTGGAGCAGCAGAAAAATGTAAGGAAATTGTGCTTTCAAACACAACATTTACTAGTAGACAGCTTTGGCGCAGATAGTTTTATGAGAGCTGCAATATGAGTGACATTGCTCCACTGCTGTGTATTTATATATCCTTGCATACTCTACATTTATATTCTCCTTTATGGTTTTGACATGAAAAAATTTAATTAGAAAATACTATGCAATAAAAATGTTATTGGAGAACTGGTGATTACATGCTGCATTATTAAGGTAGGAACCACTCCGTTTCTATATAACCTGGCATCCATCATGTATCGGAAGGGACGTCACGACTTGACATTTAAGAACTTACATTAAATAGTCATATATTCGCTATGTTAATTTCAGTATTATTAAGTAGTAGTTTGCCATACCTGATAATATGCAGAGCACTTGTCTGGCTGACATGAAATATTATATGAGCTACTACTCTAAAGGAAAAGTACTTTTTTGTGAAATTATAGAGTAATATTGACGAAAATATACGCATACATAGGAAACATGAAAAAATCCGTTCCACAACATGTTCACTACAATGGCGTGTAAAGAACCCTTGGATTTCAGGGAGTTGATAATGACAATGCAGTGCAAGTGTAATACTTATTAGCACACGTTTCAAAGAATGAGCCCGTTGAGGCAGAAGGTATGTGATAATTTTGGTAGGGAATTGACACTTTTGCAAAAGATAATTTGCAGGATAATCAAGTTTTTGCACGCTATTTCACAATAATGTTTTGCATGTCTGCGCTGAGTTGTACTCGGTTGTGTCGTATTATAACTTTTACTCTTATTATTAATATTATTTTACTTGTTACAACCTTTTACTTGTTACAATTCACTGTTATACTTATAAGTATTTTCAACGTGTTATATGTTCATATTATTTATTGTGTGTTGTGTAAGCCGTAATATGTCGGATATGTGGGACACTACGGCATTTTCTATCTTTCATGCTCTCCAGCAGCGGGCCTATAGGGTCTTTATCGTTATACGCATACATGTGTTGTTTAGGGTAATGGGAAGTGCGGGGATCTATCCCTTTATGTATATAAGTACATGGAATGCTGCCAGAGACGTTAACTTAGATTTGAAAACGCGGCGACCTTTGAGTTACACAAACCGTTGTAAATACGTAATCTCTTACATTCATTTACACACGCACATTTCAATGAAATTTATGTTTCACATTGTGAATGACATGATGGGACGGAGCAGGATTGTTTTAGGGAATTTTGAATAAAAGGTCTATGATATACCTAAGTATACAACATAGATATTAGTATTTAGCTAATTAGTAAATAGTTGCGGCAGTATTTCGATCTGTAACCTGTTACCTGTTGTGTACATAAGTATTTAAATGTCAAAACTAAAAGATGCTTCTATAGCTTGCAGCATTCTAAAACCAAGATTGATTGATCTAAAGACGTAAGCATACTAAAAATAATAGTTGACTTCGATTATAAGTATCGTCTGTTGGCTTTAAAAATAAATGTTGATTTCACTCTCGAAAGTAGAAGCTGATTTTTGGCTGTGATTGCCATATCCGTTCAACGTCCCACCTACCACATATGGAAGTAAAGTATGTGAAGGTTTATTGATGTCTTAAATATAAAAATAATTTAATATTGACATTTTCAGTTGATGTTATCACCAAAAAAATTTCAGCCAACATGCTATAAGCACATATGGGATATGATATGGGAATTATACTTAGGTTAAATTGACAATTCAAGTTTGTGGAGCAGCAGTAAAACAGAATTTGATAACAGGGAAATCGATAGTTAGAGCATTATATGTATATAGATGACTAATATTGACTAGCTTATCAGTCCAATAGAGTTCATTCTTTTTTATGGTCGTAAAAACTCTCAGTAATAGGACTACGTCTAATGAAATAATTAGAAACAAAAATGAAGACTGACGTCAACTGAAGCTTGCGTGCTCAAGGACAATAAATTTTGAATTAATTTACACTATTCAAGGAAAAAGGGACCTGGAAATAAATATGAAGTTTTTATGCCAGTATCTGTATATAAGCTTGTTGCAATGCAATCTTTCCAACCATATTTTTTGTTAGTTTGTGTAAATCCCTCTAGTTTTACATGACGGTCGTCGTTTGTACAAGTCTTTGTATATGAAAATTAATTTTTTCTCTTCATTTTTTCCTTCCTCCTGCGTGTGTCTGTTAGTCTTCTGAAGGGAGAACTTCGTAAATAAATCCAAGCTTTCAACACACTGAAACAATAGCTTATTTGCACTGCGCAAAGAATTGTCTACATAAATATCACGGTGTTAAAATGTAGTGTGCATAAGCTTCAAGTGTTTCCAGAACTTATTATTTAACAAATTATGGATGTGGCATTTTTTCTTGCGTTCCTTCCTTCCTTCCTGTTCCTCAATTTAGAGGAAAATCTTTTTTTACATAAATGTTTGGAAGCGATGAATAATACGGAGGATCTTTCATGAAGTTTCTCTCTCCGGAGAAATGTAAAATTATTAATTTTTTAACATCCTCCAATTTTTACCTGTCTGAAAGTTTGGAATGTGCCTTATTTTATAACTGTCACAAGGCTACAAGCATGAGTACAAGGAGAGGTAATTTGCCGTGAGTTATGTCGTGCAAGGCGGTAATAAATTTAGAAATAAATTATATATGTCATTGTATGAGTGAGAAAAGGGGAAGCAAGCTGATTAGGGTTAATCTTTGTAACCCGCTTGCCTCTGTTTTTACGAGGTGACAAGCCTGATTTTGATTTAAACTTTATACTTTTATGTGTATTTCTAGGACAGTTCTGCTATTTTAACGGTTTTGCTGTACTATAAAAACAAGATTTTACATCCTATATGGACCTTTGAAATGCTATAATAATTATTGTCAAATTTTAAAAGCTTCCCACATCATCGTACATATAAGTAGCAAAACTGCAGTATAGGATCACCAAAAAGTATTGGGCACTATAGAAGCTGATGTATGTACGTACCAGTATGGTACAGAGTGCATAAACACTAAAGTTTGGTCAATTTCTGTGAATGAGAAAGACACTTTGACAATGAGTACAAGTGATTGTAGAATTTCCCTACAATTTAAATGTTATTTTTATAGTCCGTGTATTTTATGTTCATTATTGTATACATGAACAGAGGCCGCAAATAGTGGGAGACCCCACCCTTGTTAAAACGCATACGTGCTGACTTTGGATACAGGCGCCCCTGAATTAGCATAATGATAGAATGAGTGTACATGTAGAATTTGCAGCAAAAATATGCACGTCAGGGTTGCCAATATTGTTTATTATTCATGATGATCTGGATTGAAATGCACTTTTGTCCATCCTTCGGTCAGTCGTCGTCTGCCGCTGACACCAATAAAGCTCATATTCCATTGGTATATATGGGGACAGGTGAAATCTCTTTCTGTTGGTCATTCAAACCAAATTTAAACATGTGGTAAATTGTTCGTCAATCATATTCCATAGAAATTTCTTGCACTAATAAAATAGTATGTATAATTATAAGTATATGACATATGTAATTTACTGAATTTGGAGTAGGTTTTTACATTTTTGCCTCTGCGTTTGTCGTATTGCTGTCGTTAAAAAAAACTCGGCCAGACTACACGAGGACGAAGAAAAGAGAAGCGGTAATAAGTTATTTTTGTTGTTGTCCTGTTGTATAGGTGAAAAAACTTATTCAGGGTAGGATATAATAATGTGAAAATGATGATGACAATAAATATAGGAGGTAGTTGATATGCTTATTATGTCGAATGAATAGTTGGTATTATGGAAGGAAGAGTTGATATACTTATTATGGGATGAAGAATAGTAGTTGAGGTGCTTATTATAGAGTGACAATGTCAATGGTATTGTATTGTTGTTGCATTAATACAATTACTATTAATGCTGGTAGCGGCATTGTCATTATTGCAGCGCCTATATAGAAACTCGATGGAGGAAGAGTGACGAGATAGTTTGGTGGTTTAAAAAATGGAAGTACAAATCCAGTACTGCTAGGCTCCTCGGCTTAGTTTCTATTTATCTTGGACGTATATATCTATATACTCGTAGGTTATACAAGATTGTGCACTACAATATATCTATATTTTCTACTGTACATGTACTACTATTGGTATAGAATACTGTCTGTCATATACTGAGAGTCATATACTGATCGTGAGTAATAAGATGATTTACTTGATAAACAATTGGCATTGTTTGCTTTTTATTTAAATGATTTTTTCTCCAACTCCATGTTTGTTGTACTTATATACGCTCTACTCTCAGCTCATGTGACTTGGTTCATTCTACATTCGTTGTTATCAGTAGCCAAATCATTCTTTATGGTGCTAACAAGGCAAAAAATACAAGCATATACGTAAAGCTGTATGATGTACAATTATTGTAAACTTGAGGGGACATGCTTTAATAGGCAGTTGATTTTGTATGCAATATTGTCTGCATGGAGCATTTATTTATTAATCGAAGTGTATAAACAAATGTACTACCTATAGATGGGTATGCATGTGTGAAGATAGGTACAAGAATGCGTATATTTGCAAATGTTATATTGATAAATATATAACACTGTGGTTGTTTTGGAGGCCAGGCGAAGACGAGTTAGTAGGTGAATAGCATAGCAGTGTGTGCTTCAGTGTTCACATGATGGTATGTTGTTCCTGTGGATATGCAGAAACATCTGTTTTAGTCCGACCATCCCTCATTTATTACTTCTTTATTTGGCCAGTAGTGTGTCCATGTACATGTGGTAGTAAAAGTGATAAGCTTGTTAAAGCTTCGTTTAAATCCAATTGAATTTCCTTGTATATACATATGGAGCTTTATCATGGAGAGATCTTCCTCTCCTCCCAATAGTTTGTCTCACTCTGATGTCTCTGTGTTCAGCATGACGTGGTGGAATTAAGCGGACACAATAGGAACAAACGGCCTGATACAAATCTTTTTTGCGGATGCTCTCCAAAATGAAGTGATACTATTGAACACAATATTCCGTCGTGTGCATTTAGTTGTAGACTATGTATAGTAAGTATACAAATTTTGGTTGTTATTGTGCACATCAACCTTAAATTTGCTATGACAATTTGTATGTTACGTGTGTGTGAAATATTAAAGACATATGAGGTACAAAGTTTTTTGCAATACTACTAGACATAGGATTAAATCCTTTGTCAGATATTGTAGATACAATTCCTGGGATGAAGCTCGTTCATGCAAACTCACACGAAATATGTTACTCGTGCTCTAATTCAATTCTCCGAAATTTCTGTATCTCTCTCACACTGACGCCATTAGGATCTTCGTCCTAGCGTATTCAGAGGATGAGGAGCAGGCTAACCGCAATAATATGAACAATGCATATGTAATCCATGCAATGATTTATTAAAACATTGCTTAAGGCTTTGCGTATCTATACATAATTTATATGCAAGTATAACATGCTGCGATTGTGTATTACAGATACATGCACATGGAGTATAAAACAAGACTGAATATAGAACATGAATTTAAATACGTTCGTTAGTCGATATAGTATCTGCATAAGTGATATCAGTGTAAAAAGAATGGATGAAATGAACGAATTCTGTACTTGTAATCAATAAATATTGTGTGGTATACTTACACAAGTATATAATTCAATTCTGGCTGTAATTGTAATAGAATTTTTGGTTTAAAAAATTGGCCCGAGATGGAAATTATGACGGATGTGTATCTATATATTTGGAGTTGTTACAATAGACGGCCAGAGTAATAATGTAGCCCTACGTTCTCTATATAATCCATACAGATGCTGTTTTATGAAAAATGGGAAATTGGCAACTTTCATTGTTCGCTTATGTATGTACAGATTTCTATTACGTATATAATACATAGAAAATATGTCCGGGAACCTATTGAAGTCGATAAGTTTAGGAAAGATATAACTTCACGGTGTATACATAATCTGAGATGCTTGCTTGAGAGAAGCCAGAAATTGAATTAGAAAAAGCTTGACTCTGCTCAAGACAATATTATAGGTAGAATGAGGGAAAGTCGAAAGGTGGTATGCGAGAACTGAAAGTAGAAGAATTCTCTGGGGAGATAGAAGATTCGATCAGATTCCACCTTGATACCTTCAAGCCATGATTTTGATTTATTCCTTTCATTTCCTGGATTTCTTCTTTCTCCAAAAGAAGAGAATGAGTAAGATAGAGACTTCATCGGAGCTTCTATGATTCAAAAGTAATACACGGTGGAATCAGGAAAAATAGCGGCGGCAGTTGAGAAAGGACCGAACGACCTGTATAGGTACCCTACTTTGATGAAGTACATACATCTATAACACAGATTGCAAGTGGTAAGGTTTGTGTCTCCGTATGTTTATATGACCATATTGTGGCTCTTCGTAGCACACTTGACAAAGTCACTCTCCTTTTTGCTCTCCAGCATCATCATGATGCTTCTGCTTCAGGATAAATAATGAAAGTCATTGCGTCTACGTTGTCAAGTTCCTTTGGTAATTCCATATAGATTTGAACTCTATCTTTTGTAATGGTAGCTTGTTATAAGCAATATAATGGCATACACCTATATGTTCTTGTATTATAATATGGTGTATGTACAAGAACGATACTTCCATGTGATGGAATCTATACTTTTTTTTACTTGTTTGTTGATATTGCAACGAAGCGAAGTGTATTTGTTAGGTATAGAATGGAAATGAAATTCTCCGAAATACGCCCTTATCTTGATTTGTGCATTTACGTATTGTATGAAATTAGTTTTTTATTAAATGATTCCTTCCCGTTCCAAGAAACCGTTCATCCATGAGGAGCAGACTGAACAGCAATCTATTTCCTTAATTTGGTATTACTTTGAACTTGTTGGCTATCTGCTTGCATCTATCCCCATCCCCGGTTCAATTACTGGTGAAAAATGACTAAAGTCGGCGAAATTTGTGAACCCAATTAGCTCTTTCTACTTTAGGTTTTCTATATGTAGGGCAGGGGGTCTAACAAGTACAAGATTTGTGACTACAAACACCACAATGTATTACATTTAAGCGGTAGCAAATGATGGAACGTATAAAGATTATGACTTAAGTCCAGAAGAGCACCAGAGGACTTGATCTTCTCATGAGCTTCTCTCTAAATCGTTCTCTTAAAACATATGTTGCAAATAATACTTCCTATAAGTTTTATGAACTTTATGGTTATCACGACTAGGGCTAGAATGTATGATGCAATGTCATATAAGGTTTCGGAGATGAGGGACAACAGTGTAGAGTATGTATTTTCTCATGTTTGGTAGGTAAAGAGCTTTTCCATAAGACCAGTGAGGCTGGAAAAGGACGATGCGAATGCTCCATGAAAGGAGAACAGGTATAGTAGTAGTAAGTTTGAAGATACATGTGTGTCATATTTTGGTTTATATACATATGTAAACACAGCGATGGAGCCACGCGGAAAACAAGGGCATACATGGATGTTTGCCATTTCGAAATGTTTGTGAATTTTGAGCACGCTGAAGAAATAAGATCAGAGAGAGAGAGAGAGAGAGAAAAGGATAGAAACAAACACGTTAGTTTGGCTGGAGCGGTTCTTCCATAAGGAACTTTGGGCTAAATCCACAGGATTTTGTCAAAGTTTCAAGTCTAAGCTCCGTGAGACCGTCGGCATTTGTGATTGACTCAAGCTTATCTGCATTGATTTTCCACTGAGTGACGACAAGGCGGAACTCAAAACTGAGCAAAGAAAACTCATAACCCCTTGCCTTTCTCCGGCTACATAAATATGCCAGAACGGATATAGAGCCGTCATGTACATGTAGAGCAAATACTATTATACATTTTGGTCGATTAGCTGGTAGATACCGACTCGTATTTATCTTTCGTACATACCTGCTTATAAAGACACTACTGAGCTGGTTATATAGTAGTTTACTTTTAGTCCCCCATCATCCAAATTTCTAGGGCATATATTTACAAATTCTGATGAGTTGATTTCCATTTCCCGTATTTCCATGTTTGCAATTTCTCTCCTCCTATAACAATATATGTAAATACATATAAGTATAAGGACTTATGATGTAATACCGCCGTCAATTTCAGATCTTCGTTCAGGATACTCTATACACCCTTCGTATTGCTTTGATATTCAGTGTATAGACATATGTACATAAGCACGGAAGATGAATTTATGTCGTTGAAAGCGAGAAATTGAAATGAAAATTATTAGGAGCGAGTATAGGGCTAATATCATTCATGTGTTAGTCTGACTGATTACTTTGTGGACTGATTTGATTTTCGCTCTAGTCCCATAGTGACTGTATAAATGACGAATGTTTGCATTGTTGATGTCACCAGGAAAGTAGGGAAAAACTGGAGTACGACCAGGTGGAAGTTGTCTAGAAATGTGAGAAGAAGTCACATATATGTATGTATCTCTACGTTTATGTACACTATCTATGTATATACCGTATCCCTGTACACTATAAGCTCTTGTGAAAAGCAAGGAGGGAAAAACGATGAATGGTCAATCTAACTGTATGGTTTTTTAAAAGGATTTTGAATTTATAGTACATAATATCTATAGTGTGTAAGTTTTTTTCGTGACGAAATCAGACTTATTCCTAATAGAACATGAGTGTAAAGTGAGGAAGAGCGAGAGGAGAAACTGAAAGTTGTAGAGCTCCTTGAGCTTATAGTAACTTTGGATATCCGTAGGATCTTTCTTCTCCTCTTCCTTTCCTTCTTATGTGAAAGGTGAATTTGGAGTAGAAAAGGAAAAGTTTGGAAAAAGGTTTGCCATCAAATTTTATACGACTAAAAAGCAAAGAAAAGAGACGAACAAGAGAAGAAAGTTTTTCTTCGTTACACATTGTATGTAGATACATTGAGTGCAGAAGCTATAGGTTTTATACATAAAAAAGCGTACCACTCCGTTTTTCTTTCTTTGTGCAATGAACTCAAGTTTATGAAAGAAGTGCGTTTAGAGACCTGCGACAAGTAGAATGGCAAAAAGGTCATTTACTCTGTCAACCATGTCTCTCTAACACCAGCACAGCCCCATATAGATATATACAGGCTGGTTGCCGCTAGGATCTTGTGTATACAAGAGTGTAAAGTAGTGTTACTGATGCTCGGTGTGCAAATGGTAATAAGTATACACGCTAATACAACATCCTCACAGGGTCCTGTAAATAGTTTAGTATGTAAAGAGCAAGATTCGCATTGTGCCGCAGTAGAGGTTCGACGTGTACTGCACATATTATAAGTATATGTCTACTGTTGTACCATTCAGGATCGAATGGTGTGGGATGCTTTAGGGAGGGTGATGCAAAGGATTTTGTATATACTACAGGGGCGTCTGCTGTAAAATGCAGAGTACAGTGCATATATGGAATTATATTAAAGAATTGTAGCAAAGCAACTGTTAAAAGAGGTTGCATTCAATATGCTGATCTACGTTATTATTACTGTTGTTGTTGTTGTTGTTGCATTTATATACTGTTTATACTATACGCTATTCAACGACTCTTACTGCTGGTGTGTGTCTATACTAAAGAACCGTTTTCAACAGCGTTTGGGTCAACACATCCGCTGTTTAGTTTTGACTCTATGAATTGTTTTTATTGTTTATTTGAATTTGACTAATTATTGATTTTAAGCTGCCTGTC
>JAQGAK010001308.1:0-35510 GCA_034696945.1 Lipothrix lubbocki | reverse complement strand
CCACCCCGCGTAACGCACTATTGTATGTATATGTAATGTTAAAGGATAGGAACGTAACGCAAAAATCCGGAAAATCAAAAGACCACCCACCCCAAGTGGCGTTACGTAATACTTGAATCACCCCTTATAGGGTGTAAGGACTTTTCCGAGAGTTTAAGGTACTGAATAGATAGTAAAATAAAATCAGAAATATAAAGACAATTCGAAAGTTAAACCGCAGAGAGAATATGATACCAAGCGCGCAGAGAGAAAATTACAGAATGACCTAACAGCTTTTTTACACTTTGACTCATTGCCTTGATCCTTTTTGCTTATCAACACCCTTTAATTTTATCTCTCATATCAATACATCTTAAAATAGTTTCCAGAACCACAATTTGTTCATGACATTTGATTATTTACCAATAGATAAATTGTTAAAAAAATTTATTATTATGTACACTTAGTTTTTGGTCAAACCTAAACTACCTGAATAACAAAATAATTAATTACATGAAAGACAAGAATTGTTCCCCTAAGAACAAGAACATAGGGACGAAAAGTAGCGGAAATCCTTGGCAATTGGCGCTAACCTTTCAATTTATAATAATTTACAGTTCGTTCATCCCTGTGTTTAAAGTAGTTCCTCCTCGTGCAATTGCCAGTCGAAGTTGACAGGATACTTTGTAATTCTTTTGGGTGTGAAAATTGTCTGGTTTTGAAATTCTCCAGTTTAGTTCTAATAATGTTAAACTTCTTTTAAAAGGCCCAGATTTTGAAAATACGATAGCAAATATATTGCATGAGGGTGGGCATAAGGTCCTTGCAAAAATAGTATCGTGGTCAAATCCGAAAAGCATGGCAATTCCACATATGTTGTAGGTTGTATAGCTCCTGTACAGATATTATATTTTAATAATAATATAATACAATTCAGCTGCATTGGGATAATTGCGGTTTGATATCCGTCATGTCGTCGAATAAAAAAACCTTCATTGAAACTACTAAAATCACTCACGACAGCAAGGCCAAGAAGCCGTGTCCAGAAGAACAAGCATTTTCTAATACGTTGGTTAGTTTGATATTTTATCCCGTTAGGTTTATATAACGATTATATAGTTATAACTACTGTGCATCAGTGTTCTATAACGTTTTCATACGAATGCGTTATTTGGTCATTAGGGTATTTTCAAATTAAACGGTTATTGATATCGTTATCGATTTTCACTTAATGTGCTATCATTTACTACGGTTATCATAATGTTATATGGTGGAAATTTCATAACGTTATAAAACTGTATAATCTGTTGTTACCATTTATTTGCTTAATATTTACAAAACGTGTAAAAACTGATGAACTGTAACAATAGTTGATTTTAGTGTTTGAGTATTACGTGCATATCAGGCAATTAACTTAAAAAAATAATTTATTACAAAATACTATATGCACTCGTAGTTTTATTACTTTTAGGATCAATATAACCGATAAATTCAGAACTAGGCTTAAATCTGGCCTGTAATATAATCCAGCAGATATTCTATGACGTGATTGTTTACTATTCAAATACAATTTTATGTTCTACACTTGCTTATTAAATAGATATTAATGTGAAAACGATAGTTTTTGAACGGTGATCAATTTATGTGCCATTTACTGGCATATTTTAGCTGTATAACATATTCATTTCCAAACAGTTATCGTTATGGATATCGTTATTTTAGAATTAATCAATCGGTTATCGTTATGGGTTAAAGTTATGCATCATAGCGTAATCGGTTATATTTGAATAACCGTTCGACGAATATTATCGCTATAATACGGTATTTTATAACGTTGTGCACAACGTTATACAACACTGCTGTGCATAATTCAATAGAGGCTGCTGCTCACAACGACAAATAAATTGATAACGTTTGTCATTATTACCATATTATAATTATGTAACTATATTAATTGCAGCTCATTATTTTCTGCAATAATTGCGTCTTGATATTTTGGTGTAATAATTGCCTGAAATAATTAATTCAAATAAAATTTTAATTCGATGTTTGATTGAAAATCAAAAATTATAGATTCTGGACAACATTTTTAATTATTTAAGTGCGCAAGAAATTATCCGTGTGTCACTGGTCAACAAGAGCGTTTGCGCCGCTTCCCGGGAGTTCTTGAGAATCAAGAGCAATAACAAGAAGAACAAGTCGCACTACCCGGTGTGCATTCAGATCAGAAATGTCAATCCTTGTCGATCTCTAGCAAGATTCAATTCTTATTTGGCAGAAAATGTACGGGATAGCTCAAAACAACAAGTGCTCACTTTCAATGGAATCCAACAAACTCAAAAGAAAGGCAGTTTTACTTATAAATGCGCTGATTGCTTGATCAAAGATTTTTCAAGAGACTCCACACCCTCACCACGACTGGTAAACCCGGTGAAACGCAGGATTTTCTCCATTATTGAAAAATTTTATGGGGAGATTTTACGGAAAGTCAAATTTAAGTACATCCGTTTCAACGCCCAGGTCCCCTTAACTTGTCCCTTTGCCATATTGATGGATTTCCTTATTTCCGAGAGGAGGGACGAGATTGTGGAATTAGATTTAAAATTTAAAACACTCAGTTTGGACGAGTTGGCAGGTGTTGTCAAAACGTATTTCGCAAAGGACCAGAATTACGAACCGAGATGCTTTCCAAATTTAGAGATCTTTGGTGCTCCGAATTTAGAAAGAAACTTTCCTATTCGAGCTCCAGCCTTAAAATCATTAAAGAACTTCCACCTTGATCCTAAACGTCTACCTCAAGCGCAGAATTTTCCACACCATGCTGTCACCACGGTGCAGAATCATGAAAATACTCCTGCTGTCATCAATCGTTTTATACAACTTATACAACAGTTCCGTCCAAATCTTGAAAATTTATATTTCAGTTTCGAAAGTAACCACATGGCACGGGAACAGGATATATTTCATCATGACGCCTACCGTAAGAGACTTTTTGAACTTGGAGGCAAAATTTCTTCGCGTCTAAAAACCCTTCAGTGTACACTTTCTTGCTTCATATCAATGGTCAGCGCCGGCTTCTTTAGCTATCTGGATGATGGTATGTATTTTGAGGTTTAAATAATTGTTTTAAATTAAATAAAACTATGGGGAATAAATGATAAAATTATAAGAATAAATACACAAAATAATTTTTTTGAGAAAGTGGCCTGGATAATTTGACTCTGTTATTATTTTTTAGGGGTTGAAAGAAAAAATCAATTTCCATCCCTGAAAGAATTGATATTGGCGGGATGGCTGGAACCTGATATCATTGAATGGTTCCGCTGGATAGAAATTTCTAAAAATTTCCCTCGTTTGGAAAAAGTTGTGTTTGCTTTTAACCCTCTGTTGAATATTTTAAATATTAATGACGTCAGTGGTGCATACAATCAAAATCAAAGTTGTGTCTGTGAAGGAGTTGAGACTCTGCAGCTTGAAAGAAACGGGCAAAATGATGATCTGGAGAATAACGAAGGTTATTTACCTGGAATGGTAGCACGTGTTTTCAGGGTTTTCCCCAGCATTCGCCGCCTGGACCTGAAGCTCATGAGATTAAAATTGAATTCCTACGATCGGATCTTTGCCGAGATCATGAACGAGATTGAAAACTTGCCATTTCTGGAAGAATTATCAGTTATGACCCCTACTCTGAGGGACTTTTATTTGGACCACATTTTTGTGGAGAAGGAGAAAATAACACGCTATGAGCAAATGCTTAGAGAAGATGGCATGGAACACCTTATGCTCTTCAAGTGTTCGGTTCTAGATCATAAAAGTAATGATTTCATTATCATGTACAGAGTCGTCACTAATCTTTGAATTTTCGTTTCGCATATTTTTTGCTAATTAGTTTAAACTCAACATGGGTTTCGTAGATAATTCATTTCTGAATCGAATGATATTTATGAGTTCTTTAGGAGGGCCACAGATTAGGATATGTACTGTCAGAAATTAAAAAACAATTGTTTCACATTGACTTATCCCCCTTATTTATCTGTGATTTTCGAATCTGATCGCTGTTTGCGATTACCAATTTTACTTACCCATTCACGTCCCTTTTTAAAATTAAAATGAATTTGAATAATTTTGTTTTACATTCACATTTTCTACAATCCCTGAAGAATTTTGGTAAAATTTGGTTTCCCGCATCCTACAACCTTTTAGGCAGAAATCCAGTTATTTTTTCAATAAGAAAATCCATGATTCTGGTAGAGAGTGCGATTGCGAATGCTGCATATCAAACCTTGTCAAAATCCGTCAACAATTGCAGAAAATATGAACGTTGAATGAAATTACTTAATTTTTTTTTTATAAATTAGGGCAAACAGGTAAATTTAAGACAATTATTTAATTGTTCACAGCATCCTGACCGCTTGCCCTCCTGAAGAACTAAATTACTATTCAATCCAGAAATGAATTATCTACAAAACCCATGTTTAGTTTAACCCAAACAAGGGCAAAACTATAGCTATGGCATAGTTATAGTTATATTAATATATGCGAAATAAAAATGGCAAAGGTTACTGAAAACGCTGCATGTAAAAACTTTACTATATAAATATGTATTATAAAAACTGTATCTATTATAAATTTATTTTTTTTCTAATTGTAGAGATCAAAAGAATCACCATTGGCACTCCTAAAGGTGCTTGTTATAACTATATAGGTCCAACGTGCTTTAGTGACCAACCACCTGACCAATTTTTGGTCTCCAGCCGCACCGCGAAGAACATTTGCAAATACTTACCCGGGTTTCAGTTTCATCTAACAATCTGTAAACCTTGTGATGGTATCTTTCGTGGTGCCGGTTGCGAAAACAACGTGGGAATCGATGGTTTACGCTTGGAACATTTGTATCCCTACACTACAATCACATCTACGGTTATAGAAGATGGCACAGATTCGGGCGAGAGTTTGAGAGTTATTGAATTTAATGATATCCATAGTCCATAATGATGACAACATCAATATAGATACACATTCATATACGCCAACAAGTTTTTAAATCCAATAATATTGTCAGCAAATAATTTGGATGTTTAATAACCGTACTATTTAGTGACTTGTATGAAGATTTTCGTATTTAATTCTTCACACTATTGGCATATCTTTTGGAATTATTCATTGGAAGAGATGAATTTCTAACACCATTGTTATTTGTACATTTCATGGACGGAGATGCAAAGTGAGCTATCTCTATGTAAACCTAAAGTAGTAGTAGTATGGTTTTATTCATTTAAGCCATAGCTTTTTGAATATTCAGAGATTATTTCTCAACTCACAAAATTCCGAACAAGACATAGACAATACAAATTCCTTATATAATATACATAAGTATTCTGACTAAGGTAATTTAATGTTCTTGATTATCTTGACCCCATCTGTAAGGGGCACTACAGGTTATTATTCAAGGCAAGGCTCAAGGGTTTTTCCAGTAGCTTTCATGTAGCTTTACATTACTTTATATCATCATTTCGTAGATTACTTTTTATACATTCTGTATTTTTAACATGTTTGCTTACATTTGTTTCTATATGTACGTAAACCTAAAGTCAATATGAGATATCTACCGGATATGAAGTACTAGAGATGGGATATTTCGTTTAAAGTTTCAAAAGTGAAAGCGAAAGGAACTTGTATTAAATATTTCAAATATGCCTGGCAATTATGTACTGTGCTAGTTATGACACGTTAATAAAGACATGCAATTAAATGAAAAATGAAATTATGTAAACTGTCCAATACCCTGCGCTTGAAATTATGAAGGTGTGACCCGGGTGTCCCACATTGAAGATATGTATAGACGTCTCTATTACGATATTCTGTTTTAGCATCTCTACCGACGGTTTGTAACTGTTGTTGGCGTTGTCAGATTGTATTCATGCGTTTTTGTAAAATGTATTAATAATGTATTATATGTTATTATTATTATATTATTATTATGATTTTATGATGAAAGCCTGTCCAAGACAGGCTGAAATTGAAAACATACTATATTATGTTGTGAAGAATAATTTGATTGGGTTGGTGTTTGACTCGCTTAGCAGTGAGAGGTTTTATTGTCAATTGAAGTGTAAGAAGAGAGAGTGGTGACACTTGGACAAAGAGCCATAAACTCTCATGTCCAAATGCACACCGAATTACATTTTACATCTTTAATTTATACTTGTACAATGTTTTTAGTTTGTTATAACAATATCCTGTCTAACATTTTTATTTCCTGCTATAATTAAATTATGACCTAAATAATTTGCACATTTTACATTATTGAACTTTTGAATCTTAAGAAATGCTGATACATAACTCATAACATATTATTGACTTGAACACAGGATATTACACAATGGAATCGACATGATTTTTGCTGATTACATCATCTTCATATCATACATAGCTGAATATTACGAAATAACATTCCAATGTATTGCCTAAAAACCGACAATATTTTAATAAAACAAGCAATAAAATTGCCGGTTATCACAAGCGGCTTAATCATATTATGGTGATGTATGCACAAATGTGAAATTGCAATGAACATCAAATAGGTTTCCTGGAAATTTTGACACGAAAACACTCTCGGTGCAGTCTTTTTAACCCAAATCCACTATTTGAGTTAAATACGTTTACCATCGCAGGGATGCACCGATCGAAACTAATGATACCTGATTCTTATTTATAATACTGCTATATTAGTTGTTACCCGCTTAAATGTCATAAAACCGACTGGTTGATGAATTTGTAGTGTTGCATTTCCATCAAAAAACTTTTCAAGAAGAGAGCCCGTCCTATTTTTATCTTTGTTAACTATGTTTGAAAAATGAGCTATAACGGTTCATAATTCATAATTACTGTAAAACCCGTTTAAGAGTATACATCCATGCGGGTATTCTTCCATATTATTTCGCTTCATGATATTACTGGGTTTGTATAGTTTACGGTTTCAGACATAATCACATGTCTAAATATGTATATCAATAGTAGATCAATTAAGCATCGTTTCTGTCAAAAGGCAAGTACCATAGTGGTGTCGGTGAAATAAAGTTTCTTTCTCTCTCTATAATACACGAATTTGTTAATTTCGTTAACAAAAGATAGCTCCACAGAAATAATTGATGTTATCTTGTTTGTAAATTTTAAGGGCGCAAAGGCAACCTCCACAGTTCAACTTTTCTTTTACTGATTTCACTACAAGGAAGAGTTTCAAGAAGTGCGAGCAATGTTGGATCTGCTTGTGATTTCCTACCTTTACTAAAAATTGTCAGATTTTTAACATGTTTCAGGCTGTTGGCCAGAACTTTCAGATGGTCCAGGCCTCTGTAACACAAGGATTAATTTCATCAAAACGATATATGTACGTTCTGAGGAACATTAATTTAACGAATTACATACACTTCAAAACTTTGAAGCATATTTATATAACTTACATAAGTAAATATCAATTCTTCCAAATCTGTCATCCGGGGCAAACAATGCTGGAATGCTTCAGACAACATTTCAGTACAACCCAAATCCAGGGATCTCATAATTTGCAGCTCTGTCAATCAACATTAGTCATTTCACCCGCAATTATGCGTAAAAGCAATGAAACGTTTTACTATGGAATTAATATTTGTCTATGTATCTACATTGGTCGTGAATAGATAAAAACTTAAACTTTTACTTTTAAAATCTTACTTAAGATATAATACCTACAGTGGAGCATCCCGATTTATCCTCTCCTATCTACGTCTCAAGTAATCCTGAGGTTTAGGTCCTATTGTGTGTGTTTCAGAAATCTTCTGAGCAGAAGTTTGGATACGAAGAATTTTTAAATTGGGGAACGCTTAACAGATATCCAGTAGCAAAATTGAGGTACATTTAGAGGTTACTCTGACGTCAAAACTCTCAATTACTGGAAATTTTTTGATTAATCCAATATCAAAATAAACTGTTTGTTTCAAAAACGTCTTGTTTTGATGTGGCAAATTTGCTTGTAACTTTCCGAACTAAAGGAGTCAGATCCATGAGATATAAATATGTACCGTTTGATAAATCTGATTGATGTTAACGAAAAGCAATTGCAGCGACGGGAATTATTCTCGAGTAACAAATTATAAAATCTCTTTGGGACAGGTGACGCGTAAGCATTTCCATGTAGGGAACACTAGTTCTTGAAATATCGAACTGGGATCTGGCGCAGCTCCACAATAAACGACTAAATGATTCAGGTTGGACGCAACGTTTCTGAAGAACGACCTCAGCTGGACTTGTTGATTTGCATTTAGACTTCCATATCTCTGCTGAAAGGTGACTGCTTTCAACGATGGGAGTTCTAATTGTGGTAAAAGACCCCAAACATCATCCTTCAAAGCGCTCGTAAAGTGTAATTCCACAATTCTGGACAAGTCGATCATGGTTAACAATGATGATGGTAAACAAGTTGCGTCAGCACCGAAGCCGCTCCGGCCTATAGTCAATTGTTGAAGCCTCGATTTTTCCAGAGCCTTCTCCAGGGATGCCAAACAGTTGGAAGCAGTTGGACTATAATGAAGAAATATAACGATAGACAGACTTTTCAAGGCTAGGAACTTGACGTCGTCAAAGAGTTGCTGACAATAGTCACATCGTAAAATTTTTATAGTTAAATTTTCTAGATCCTTCATTGTTGCCTTCAAAAGTTGATGTAACCATTCCACATCACAGGTCTCAATATCCATGGTGCATGTTAAACTTGTGATTTTAATATTTGGAATTGTCGTCAGTTCGAAATAAATGTTTTCGAGGCATTCACCAGTACTTATGTGAACACATTTGAACGGAGTAGGCTTCAGTGACAAAGCTCCGGAATGTCTTGATTTTTGAAATTCAATGAATTCTTCTAATAGCTGTGTTCCGAGTTCATCAAATCTGACAATGGAGTGCATTTGCAAGGAAGAGCACGCCAAGCTATCCCAATACTTGTTCACCAGTCGACACGTTTTCAGAAGTTTCACCTCTTTAATCCAACGCAAGAGTATCTCCACAACCTTAAAAGTTCGTTAAAAATTTGGTACTTTACCATTCCTTTGCAATTAACAATTACAATAAAATTTGAGTATAAATAATTTCACCCCCCTCCTCTTTTTGGTCTTCTTCATGAGTGACTTCCTGAAAGGAAAATGTGATTATATTTAAGTCTCAAAGTTGATAAATGAAGGCATTAAGCATGCAGAATTAATTAGGACATTTTTATTTTGTCTGTCAATAATACGGTGAAATCAAAAATACAACTACACGTATGTTATGTTCTAGGTATCCTAGCCTTAAAATATTCAGCAGGATAAAACTGGAGGGAAAATGTGTCTTTCTGAAAAACAATACACCCTTTTGTCAAAATATGTACATATACATACATATGGATTTTAAACCTTATTGTTTGTGGGAGCAATAACTTACTAATAAGGTCGACATTTCAACCCCATCGTCTTCGTCATCTCCATTGATTGACTCATCCATGGATTTAGATACACCCGAACATTCTTTCATAATTAACAAATGAAAACTTGAAAATGAAATTATTTCATTTTCAGGTTTGCACTTCTTGAATGGCGGATGGTCTGACATAATTTGGCTGCGGTTTAGGTTAAACAGAAATGTTTTCTATTTACATAAACAGGTGGTTTACCATTATGAAATAACAACGTGGGATCTTCTGTGATTTTAGATTTTGTCCGTGGACTTATTATTTGCGTGGTTTCTTACTTAAAAAGTGGAACTGGAAACTTGAAGTGAAACTAATATACACAATTTTACATCTACACAATTTTCACTCACAGTTCAATTTGTGTAAGGTAAGGCAGGAGGGAAAACTTGGCTTTCTGTATGGAGGTCTACTGTACAGTACGTATATACAAAGCTGCATTTGAAAATATCATATTGGTACATACTACATACGCCTTTTTGCCTTAGGATAAGTTTAAACATTTCTACGCTAGAAGGTGTAGCAGGTACACGGAAAAAGTGTTAACCTCAAGTCTAAATAGTTTATATTTTGATCTTCAACTATAAAAACTGTTGTTTGTTTTCCTTCGTCCTTCATAATCTGTAATAATCGACGTAGAAGGACGAACAATATATCAATCGAAAGGTTTTAAAATCAAAGAAAAAAGTTTTGGATCAAAATTGAAATTTAAAAAATTTTTAAAGCGTTTGTAGAAAAGAAAATTGTAGACAAGTTGATCCATACTTTGCATGCGTAAGAATAAGAATTAGGAATAAACTGGCTTTGACTTTATAAATGAAATGAGATTACACCGGACTCTCTCTATAATGATGATAATGATATAATGATGACCTGAACTGGAATCAACTCAATTTTTGCATAAATACACATATGAATAAATACATATAATGAAAACATAACAATAAATGACATTTTAAAAAGGAAGTACATAGATGTTAAAATTTTTCTATAAACTTGAAACGTTAAAATTGCCAATATACATATGATTTAATATGTTGCATCGGAGAAGGCTATAACCGATGACCCCCGTGTCTCGGTTTTCTAAGATTTTTTGTCAAACAATTTGATTTAAATTTTTCGTCACAGTATAATTTAAATTGACTGTTGTTTCTGAACGGCAATAGCAAAACGGGTTAGATGACGGTCGTGCGCAGAAGAGATGATAAACTTTGAAAGTCCCGCCAAATTCCGGAACGAGCTGATCTGCTGGGAAATGCTTCAACACCTCGCTCTTCCAGTTCGTGTCCTCTACAGTGAGGATTAAAAGGTTCTGGCGCTGCTCCTCGGACAAGCGCAGAACTCTCTGTGCAGCGCTTACAAATAATCGGATTGATTTTGGCGCTAAAATACAATAGGAAGGTATGTTTTAAAATTATTTGTTTTTAAACTAATTAACTATTGATTTTTAGCGTTTAAAAATAATAACTCGCTTTTTGTATATGTATTCAGTGTTAAAGTTTTATTTAAAATATAAAAAATCGCTCGAATTTTGAAATAATGTTTAAAATTACCATTAACGTAAACTATCCTTGGAATCACTTCCGGTGAGGTTTAATTCAATTGGTTCATAACAATAATTGAGTATGTATTTGAATGCTTGTAAAAATTAAAAAAAAAATATTTTAGACCAAACACAGACGGATTTGTGAATTCTAAATAGGAATTTACTGGTTAAATTTTCACCGCGTATGCCCAGCGACCAAGTAACGGCAACTCCTTTACAATCAATAATCGCCACGACGGGAAGCGCGTTCTGCTTCAGACAAGCGTCCTCCATCAAATAGTAAAACTTCTTTATGTTTAAGCCGAAATTCTGAACGTCCTCCTTCGTCATTTCATTTGCCTGGCAAAAGCCCGTCAGATTTACGATTTGCACCACAGCCAGAAACAAATTGTGTTATTATTTTTCAATATAAATACTATAATAATAATAATTTTTATAATTTCTAACTAAGGTTTATTTTTAATGAAGAAAAACATAATTGGTTAAGCGATATATTTTTTAATACTTCGATCTGATATACTTCGATCTTGACGATTCTGATAGTCGCTCGCTCCCCAAGAATCACATGATTTCTTAAAAATGCCGCTGGGACCTCCGTTGCCATCGTTTCCGCGCGCTTCTCCAAATTGTTGTAAAAATTTTGAATGAGCTTCTCTGGCTTGACCACGTTAAATCCCGTATAGCACAAATAGCGGAAAAGGACGGTGTCCTTGTTGAGGCGCGTAGGGTCAAAATAGTTTTTCGCGGTCAAGCGCTGTCATAGATTTTAGGTTTACATTAAATAAAATTAAAAAAATGTTAAATCTGAAATATCCATTAATAATTTTATTTCATTTCTAATAAGGATGTGCAGGAAATCTAAACTTGTTTCTTCTTGTTGTTAGAGAGATAAAGTTCATGAGGAATACATAATGACACGAAAACCTGCTATTCATGGGATGTTTACGGTAGTTTTGAGCCAATATCGTTATTTCAAGGCTTGTTCGCTCTAAAGACAAACTCACTACGTGGTTGTTTTGTTAAGATGTAATAAAAATTATTAAATGCGTTGAATAACGAATAAATAAATTGATTTGTTTGACTTTCGTTTTATACATTTATATCTATTTATAGTGGAAAATTAACGCTTGCTCTCCTACAGCTTGCACATGAATGTACATACTGTGGGTTACCTACGAAGTCGTAAAAGAGGCAGTACAAAGCATTTACATTAACAACTATCCCTAAAAAGCATTAATTTATTATTAGTATTTGAATTTGATCAACAGGTACAGATAAAATGTGCACGACAGGCAGAGCATTTCTCAATACTTCGCGTAATTTCACAACCTGGTATGTAGCGCCTTTTAAAATTCCTCTAACACGTCTTGAAAAACCCCATAATCGATTCTCATCGTTTTAAAATGCTTTAGGTTACCTGTAATTTCTTGGAAAGGGATTTATATGTTTTGGCACAGTGAAATACAACAAAAAAAATATATAATTTATTCATTTTGAATTGATTTAGATGTACGTAGATCAATTACGAAGAACTGTGTAATTATTTGTAACATAAAATATGTTTTTAAAATTAAATTTTACGAACATCGCTTGTAAACAATAGCAACGAACACCAAATTATCCAAGAAACTTTCGAATGTTTCAGTTGCGTCATATGTAAGGCCGGGAATTTGAGAAAAATGCGAAAATTTTACGTGTGCAACGTTGTGCTAGACTATTCCTACCCGGGTAAATATTAAGCCTCAACACTAGTACGTTCCAAAACTAAAAAAATAAATTGCAAGATTTGCGAAAAATGCGAAATTTGCGAAACCAGAAAAACTTTGCGAAATTAAAAAATTATTGCGAAATCCAAAATTTAACACCAAATTGTCATTTTTTAGCATTTTTCGAATCACATTTACAAATTTTTGTCCTCGTGCTAATTGTTTTTAAAAGTTTGTACAAAAAATTATAAAAGTACAATTACTTGTAAATTAGTATTGTACAAGCAAAATGTTACAGCATTTAAAACACTCAACAGTTTAGGACTTAAGTTTGCTTATTTTGAATGTAATATGATTTAGTTTCAGCAGAATGTTACGTGTTACACGAGAAGTGTTAGTATAGGGCTTGTAAAATATAGTTATTATGGTTTTTGAACACATTATGTATTTATATGGTCGAAACCGATCAATAAATGAATATACAGGTTGCCCAATAACCTTTGCGCCCTGGGCTTTAGATATACACTGTATGTTTCTCAATATTTAAAGAACACACTTGTAGAGAATTTAATTCCCAATCTAGAGACATTTTTACATCTTACGTCTGCCCATTAGTAAGGACGCTATGATTGTTTTAGAATTTGCTTTTTAACTTTTAACTTTTTGTCTTATAAACAAAATTTAGTTTTTAATAATATTTTTATTTTATGCGCATAATTTCTGGAATTCTCAACGGATTTCGACACTTTCTTTTTTGCTGCATTTGCAATAAAATTCTCTACCAGAAAAACTATTTGCTTTGTCAACTGTGAAAGACCTTTGTCAAACGCTTTGGTTATGATAAAAGTTCTTACTTGATCCATCTTTAACATCCAAAAAGACACAAATATTTGCCATACCCTGGAAATAATCAAAATAGCTATTTTTGTTAAGAATTGTATTGCAAATCCATCAAAAAAATGGAAATCCGTCAAGAATTACAATAGTTATGGCATAAAATAATCAAATAAAAAGAATTAATTTGACTCCTTAATTTTTGAAAATTAAAAATTGAGAAAAATGTTAGAAATGCTCATAGAATCCGTATCACGGGTCCCACTTCGAAACTAAAAACATCCCTAAATTCGGAATACAATTCTCTACATGAACATGTATTTAAAATATTAATAACTTAATAGGTATGAATTGTATGAATAATACCCCGGGCGCAAAGGTTATTAGGCAATCTGTACATATAGAGACCTGGGTAATAATTTATAATACCTGTCCTTAGGTTAATGTAGATAAAATCTTCGAAAAACTTTCATATATTTTATTTTTATTTCGTTAAACAGCATATATATTAGAATCATGTTTAGCCACTTCTATCGAATTTTAACCAGAAAAAATGTTAAAGAGCTTTATTACTGCGTAAAAACAAAATGCGAAATTTACAAAAAGAAATTGCGAAAAATGCGAAATGAAAATTCAAAAATGCGAAATTTTCGGGCAAAAAATTGCGAAAAAGTCCCGGCCTTACATATTAGCATGTGGAGATTTTTATAATAAAATAAAATATGCGAATAATTTAATAATAAAATAAAATTTGTGGATACTTTAATAATTACTACATGAAACATGCGTATAAAATAACATAAGTACAGATAATTTAATAAAATATTAGGGATATTAAATAAATACGGAAATTAATTCTGTATTGAAACTGAAACTTACGTAACAGAATACGCGGCATTGCTAAAATCCCAGGAATTGGGAATGTCAACAATTCCCGCAATCGACTCTATTTTTTCCTGCCCATTCTTGTCCTGGTCGTTCAGAATCAGTTGAACATTGTTGAAATACTCGGTGCCAATGATTCTGTCTCCTCGGACCAGCGTGTAGACTTTTTGTTTCTCCATGTTTAGATTAAGAGGATATAAACTGTTTGTCCTTTCGTAAGCCTCCGTAGTATTTCAACAACTATCTATACATCTGTTAAAATCAGGGTGCTTAAATAGCTGCGATCCTACATCCCACACATTTTTGATTTCTGAGAAATCCGACTTGAAATTATATAAAATGCTAACAGAACTAACAGAAGCATTATTCACTCAACAAACAACAACATTTAAACGTTTACGCGACGCATTTCCTGCAATCCTCGTAATTAAATTAAACTAATTATACATATTGTTCGCTGATGAATTGTAAGATTTAATCAAAACGTTCAGATTTCATAGCTTGCTCACTACACTGATGTCGGTACGTACGGATGCATAAGGACATAGTGTGAATATTCCATATGGGAGAGAATGTCGTTATAATATCTAAATTAAGTTGTTTCTAATCTGTTTATCACTTGACTATGAAATTGTTATAAATACATAAAGAAAATGATAAAGCTCATGAACGTTGACGGGCACATGACTTACTTAGTATATAGATCACTTCCGTCAAAATGTTAAATAAATGTGTGAGACCATCAGTGGACAGTGGTGCAATTCAACTTTAACATTTCTCCGATTTATGTATCTCGCGGTTCCAAATTAGTTGTATTTTCAGTTTTTAATGCATTTTAAACGCCATCTCTCAAAGTGCACTGAATTAATGGTGGATATCTCATCTTGCATTTATGTTCACATGGAGATATCCCACTTTACATCTCCACTGACGATATACATAATTGTGCTCATCATTACCACAGCCAAACTTTTCTTTAAATGAACATGAACTACAAAGTATCAGTACTACAAGTCAGAGTATCGTCGGTGAAGTATCAAAAAGTACCAATTTCAACGTTGAAGGTATAGAAATTGGTACTTTAGGATCCTTCGCCGAAGATTTGTTTATATATACGATATACGCACATAATATGTAATGAAAGTAACGATCGAATTACGATTCACACATTTTCACTCCTACAGATAATGCAGGTGATGATGAAAGTGCAACTGATGGGAAGTGGGAAATTGATAAATACTTGTTTACATAGAATGCAAGTGCATTAACCTTGCAAATTATCCAGGTTATTAGGGCGAGTAAGTAGAATAATTGAAGCAATTTTTATTACAAGCACAGAAATAACTTACAAGTAATACAATGTAATAGTTGTGTGCGTTATATTAAACAAAAAAAATAAATTGTATAATAATCGAACGGTTGCATCCAGTTTTTGAGCTGCTTCATGATTTATACGCGTATCTAAATTCACTATGAGGTGGTATATTTGCATATCTACATATATTACACATGTAAAACATTTTCGAAAATTTTAGAAAATATCAATTATCAAACATTGCTGAGAAAGAAGTTATTATTGCCACCCTGCCTCTGTTCATGATTCTTGTGTGTGATTGTGGATAGTTTGGCGCTGGGAAATTTTCTGTAAGTTTCATACAACGAAGCTCTGAATTATCCATTTTTAATTGGTTTTACGGGGTTTAATTATGCCAAGCTTTATTTATTATTCGCGAGCTTTCGATACTAAACTGTCTACGAACATCAGACATAACATCAAAGAAGCTTTGCATATTAACATCAGATATAGAGGAGCAAAACTGACAAGGTGTGTAGCCCTTTTATTTAATAATTCACTTACTTTATTATCTTATGCAAATAATAGATCCAAGGTTTATTCCTAAGCGCTTAACTGGTACAACTTGAGGTATCTTTATGTAACTTTGGTCAATGCCATTAGAGGTTTCCACTTTGGCAACTCAAGCTAAAGAACTAATTATATTTATCGCGATTCCTACCCCACTGAATTTACTCGTCCAACAATATGTATTGAAGTTCAGGAATCTGCTTGGAGTTGAAGATACGGGAACCGAACTCAAAAGTAACGCCGGGCATGTCGACTCTGGTTTTATTGATGTGACTCACGCAAGTTTCAGGTCCCTGTATGAAGAGAATTTAGAAAATATACCTCTTTTCAAGGAAATTATTTGGAAAACATTGAGATAATATAGAAGCAAGCCTTATTACAATAACATTTAATGATCACCCCGATGTATTTAAATATACTCACGTTCAGCATAAATTCGATGCGAATCCAGCAATCTCCAATGCATTTTAGCGGTTCATCCAATGCAACGTACATAACGCTATGATTTCTTCCTTCAATATCTCTATCAACGGAGACCAATAATCTGCTAGCCGCATTTAAGTGCAATGATGACAGTTCGTAGATGTTAAACTTCACCCGATATTTTGCTGACTCTTCCTCGTGCGGCCCCCAAAACCCCAGGGCAGTTAAGGCAATTGTTTTATTAGCACAGAAGCTGCAAATAGATAATTATTTTTAAATTATTTTACATTTCTTAAACCAGCATCGCATTATTTATTTATTTTGGATTATTTATTTCATTTATTTATTTTGGAATATTTATTTTATTTATTTATTTTGGAATATTTATTTTATTTATTTATGTTGGAATATTTATTTTGTATTCTTTTAATTTTATTTGCAAAATTGAAATATTTGACATTTTTGTTTACTGATTTGTATTTTTTAAAATTATTTTAGATTGAAAATATTTAAGCTTGTACAACAACTAACTTGACGGAAAATGCCGCATCACTATAATCCCGGGAAGTAGTGACACAACAAATTTTCCCGATCGATTCAAGTTTCTCTTCCTCTGACTTGTCCTTATCGTCCAAAATTTTTTTCACCTTCTTATTACAATCCACCCCCACAATTCTGTCGCCACGAACCAGCGTGTAGACTTTGTGATCCTGCATTTTGCTGAAAAATTTCTGAAATAATTATTTAAAACTTGCGTGCTAAAATTCCTAAACCATGCACAATGACTTGTACTCCAACTGGATATTTACTGTTTGATTTTTTACCCAGCCTTCTGCTTTTATATTTTTGCATGAACCAGGGCCTGGAGTTGTAGTGAAGAATTAACATACAACAGGTTTTTGCGTGGGAGCGGAAGTGAAATTGAGTTAATAAGTACCAGACATATAATACTCCTGGTAAAATTAATAACACAGAGCTTACACAATTGAATGCTTGTTGTATATGCAAAATTAAACCAATATATATTTGTTAGGTCGGATTACATATATATGTACAATCTTGCATGCAAACGATGAATAAAAGGAATACGTTGCTCCGCTTTAGTCCAAACGTTTGCAAAATTCTAATAATAATTTATCCAATTTACAAAAGTTTATAAAGCTCATCCGGTAAATATGCGAGTGCTCAGTCAGAAAATTATAAGTTTCAATTGCCTTCAATCAACATTGTGAAATTAATTCAATGTTCAAGGGAATGCATTATTATTATTGAACGCTATATACATATACAGGATGCACAGCCATGGCATGACTGCAGATGGGATTTAATATCCAAAATAAATTCTAATGGTCCACGACAATTGACAACATTCACTGAGTTGTGCAGATTGTATAGGTTTATTAATACTGTAAATTAATCCTTATAATACTTATATAAATACCGTACGTTTTGTGTGTATAATAAAATTGCAATAATAAAAATTCTGTACGTACGCAACATGAACATATTGACAATAATAAGTGATGTAACAAAATTGTTACTACAGACGATTCCAGGAATTTTCTGAGTCATCGGTCAAGTGAGTGACCATTTACCAATGCAATTTTCAATATTGCATAAAGCTTACGTAGAAATTCTTAGGAACCCTTTACTAATAATACGACAAAAAAAAATGAAGTGAAAGTAATAAATTTCGTGTGTAAAAAGGACCTTAAATAAGGATTTAACTGGATTACATGGAATAACAGCTTTAAATTAGTAGATATGTAATTTAACAATAAGTGTGTAAATACAAAACAAATATGGTCAATTAGTACTCTAATAACAAGAGCATGTATGCAAATGATGTGTTAAAATCTTAAATCAAGTAACATCCCATAGTTTTACAACCTGTCACAAAGCACCTACAGCATCGATATGTGATGCATATATATAGTGCATTTTACTTCTGTATATCATTACTTAAGCTCATTCAGTTTCATTTTATTTTTCATGCGAGCACAATGCACATATTATTGATATTATATTAAGACACGATTTGTGTATTTTCATTTTCACACGTAGCCATGCAGTATTCAGTCAAAATAGAAAGAAGATAAAATCTCTATTGCAGCTGGATACACTTGAGTGCAACCTGCACTCATTCATGAATAATGACAATGTTGTTGTTGTTGTTATTATTATTGTACGCACACCATTTTACCTTTTCCTTCCCCACCACCTGCGGGGTGAGAACTCATATTATGAATGCATGTTTACTCATAAATAATAATTTATACTTTCACTTTTACGCATTTAACTTTTGACATTGGCCTCGAAACATTTATGATCGTCAATGCCGGTCGATTTGTTCAACTGGATCACCACGATTTTTTCTGGAATAATAAATTCTAGTCTGGAACATCTCTACAGAAAAATATCTGGAAGGGATAAATAAAAATAAATACGTTGTATGTTTGTAGAATGATCTTTAGCGAAAGTCTTTCTGTTCGTTTTGAAGTGGCAACTGCAACTATCTCCATCGCTGCTAACTGCTAAAATGCAATAGGAATGACTACAGCTCCGAATATTATTTTAAAGTTCAGAATGCAAATATGACAATCCCGTTTATTTTAGCATATGCAAAGACACTTATGCGGTAGTAACTTTGAATATGTATTTCCCCTTTCTACAACATCCAACAATAAGACTCATGAGCAGTGTAGGTTTCCATAGCAACAGCGGGATTTTGCTTCTCGTATAAATGCGCTATACTCATGACGATGTAAACACAGAGGCCATGATTTTAAACGACAAAGTTAGTTTTGAAAAAGGAATATTTGCAAAATATATTTGAACCGTATTTATTTTTGCGTTTTAGCAACTGTGGAGATATTTATTTTTGGCTCTCCAACTACAACAGAGATTTAAAAAATTTAAATCATTATGAATTCCTAACGTTCGAGCTAATCATTGCGTTTAGCCTTTCGTTGAATGTAATAAAAATAAAATGAATCTTATTTTGCTATATGTGCAAAAAAGTGGGTTATTTATTTAATTATTTTTGTGCATTATTTATTTTTATTTATTTTTGTGCATTTTTTATTTATTATTTGTCAAAACTATTAATTTACTTCATTATGAAATACAAAAAAGGTATGAGGCGCTTCAAGCAATTGCATACTCTTGTCGCCCCAACCGCCCAGTCACCCACACCGCCTACGTCTATAAAAAGTTTGTTTCCTTTAACGCCTCGAAAACTGCATGTTTTAATTCCTTATTTTTCCTGTCACAATTTTATTATATATGTATGTAAAACTTGTTTAAAAGCGCTGGTTCATAGAACTGACTTTGTTGATTGACACGATAATTTATTTATAAGTCGCAATATTTCTTGATTTCCTCAATACTTTAAACTATATTATAGGAAGAACGTATTTGGTAATAACGATTTCGTGTGATCTTGTGAGAATGCCCAAGATGATTAGCTCAATTTAAAGTGAAATTACTTTAAGAATATTGCATTTCCCAAACTTTGAGGTTTTCCTTAAAAATTGTTTTTTTAAAGTTTAATAAATAGTAATTATATTTTATTGCAGGGACCCTTTTGTTTTTTTAAAACTCGAAATCCTCAAAAGCAACTCAAAAAAATGAAAACACATTTTGTAAATGTTTATTATTCAGAATGATGGAATGACAGACGCCACAACAATAACATTCAATACAACAAAATTATTTTTGCTATTATTATTAATTTACTAAACAAAGCGCAACAATTTATTTTAAATTCAGAATCCTTATTATTAACTTATTAAGGATTTTTTATACTATTATTGATTGAAATAAAGCATGCAATGGATTATAAAAAATAGAATTGCTATATGAATTGTCCTTATTGGAAACTCGTGTGAGTAATTTGAGTAATTACATATGTAAATGTAGATATTCTAGTATATGGAAATGCTATATGAACATAAGTTAATTTATATTTTTTGAATCTAGTTATAAGATTGATGAGGTGAAATGTCCTGAAAGCCGGCATTGATCGTACACATAGCGAAAGATAAAGCCGCATTGTACAGCCCATCCATTCAATTACCTTGCGTCACGCAAGTCCATTTGCTATTTTTACAAAACTTTGGAGGAGTTAAAAACTCCCTTTTAATGAGCATCTTATTATAACAAGTTTCGTCGGATGACATGCAATCTAGTAGTAAATCTCTACTAGTTTACAAAAGTTGGAATGCCAACCCTGCATAGGTACATATGCAAAAACGATATCATGCGACAAATCTAGACAACTTCTCTGCGACGTTTATTTGCTTAAACTTTTCCATTCACGTCACAACTGGGAATAATTAACTGGAGGATTAAGTAAGTAATTTCGCATTTAATTTCCCCGTCCATTTAAGCTCTGTTATCACTTATGGCCTGACGACATAAATGTGTTAATTGTGACGTGGAGTTCTATAACGATAAGTAATAAATGAACATCTCTTTTACATTGACCTTACATCTTATTACAATGATTGCCTATATAAAAGCCCCTGATATGAACATTCTTTTTTAAAAATAACATTCGTAATTTAAATATATATATGTAAATATTCCTGTCACACAAGTTTTATCAATGGTGATATTTTTAAATTATTTACTTTTACTTTACCTCTTAAATGTTCACACATTCACATACCCCGGAGTCAAATGAGGTAAAGGTTACTATAATCAAAACAATGTCTATGAACACAATAATGGAGATACATATGTAAATGTAATACAAACCGCATTTCCGTTAGCCGTGCTCCAATTAAAATATTCTAATTACGCAACTAATCACCTGCTGATTTTCCTTCGGGAATAAAAGTACAAGGAAATCATTACATTTTATTCCCACCTATATAGGTAATTCAGTTTTTTTACATTTGATTTCAACTTTACGTTTCCCCGCCGCCTTACCGCTATGAGAATAAAAATAAAAATATTTGTAAGAATAGGTACTCAATACTTTTTTAAAGTTTTTTTTTATCGGTCAGTGTGGAAAAATATTTGTACTGGTTCCCGTTTGATTCACACCACTTGATTGCTTATATGTAAACATTTCGTATGGTCATTAATAATAATAATTATTTACGTCAAGTTTACAATTTAAGCGCAAGCAAATCTATTTTTAAACAACAAATCAAGTTAAAAAAAACCAATCCAATTAAAAAATCATTATAAAATCTAGATCTTGTAATAGCAATATGTAATATAGAAACACGAATTGAAAAAAAAATCTTGTTTAAACAAACAATAATAGTCGGGAAAAAAATTAAAACTTATTTGGAAAAAATAAAACTACTTTAAAAAAATTGAAATAAGAACAAACCAAAAAAGAAAAAGTATCACAATATTAACAAATATAAATTAATAAAAAACGAAATATCCATTTATTTAAGATTAATGTGTCTAAAAATAAGCTGAAAATCAAGTTGAAAGATTAATGGGAAAACCAGAATAAAAATGTTAGAAAAAGAATGCGGATATTTGATATATACTGGTTTGCAATTTTTTTAAAAGTTAAATTTGCCCGTGGGAGATTTTTGAACCTATAATCCATTTTTGGTTTGAAAATGCACACAATTAATATTAACCCCATATGTGACATGCCAACACGAATAAAACAATTTAACATATATCCGCATATCCATATAATCATAATCTACTGATCTCTGATCGAAAAAAATGTTTTGATTGTACAAACTATATATTTTGAAATTAATCTGCATATTATGTTATATTTTATACATGCAATTCCTACAAGCAAGCTATCATCAATGCTTATTCCCCTTGTTTGATAGAGATGGAATCAAGTTCACTTTTGCTGTTGTAGTAACTCAACATCCACTTATATTTAATTACGCAAAATGCTTGTAAGAAAAGAAGAACCAGGAATGAACAAGTATTTGCAGTAAAAAAATCTTTGGAGAGTCGTAGTAGTTTATAACATCAATGCAAACAAGGAATACATATTGAATTTCCTATGCATCCATACCGTGCATACCTAAATTGCTTATGATGACTTATTGAGTGGCTGGCTGGCGTGATTGACGTGGCTTTAAATAATACCTTTTGTGCATAAAATATAATATTATAATAAAAAGTCTATCACTTTTGCGTAGGCAACACGCAACATAAGTGGATATCGATCGGACGATAAAGTTTTATAACCCTATACACTACACGTGTTACAACTGGACGGGGAAATAAAATTTAAAAATAACAAACTTCCCAAAAAGTCTAATGCTGAAAACCTGAGTAATAGCGCAAAAATAAGTGCAAATCGTCTGATCAAAAGTTGTTTCCTGATCAAGATCAAAAAAATATTGTCTGGAAGAGGAACAAAAAGCAGTAGCAGATTAGTGCCATAACAAAGTAAGGAAATGCATAAAGAGGTAAGTATGACTATCTATACAGTTGCTAAAACTCAATAATGAACACGGCTACAAGAAATTTCACAAAAATTCGAAGGTAAAACTGACTATCTCGTTTAAAAGCATGCCTCTCTGTTTACATTGTCATGAGTATAGCGCATTTATACGGGAAGCAAAATTCCGCTATGTTGCTATAGAAACCTATACTGCTCATGAGTCGTATTGTTGCATGTTGTAGAAAGGGAAAATATTCACAGTGACTACCGCATAAGTGTCTTTGCATATGCTAAAATAAACGGGATAGTCACTTTTGCATTCTGAACTTTCAAAATAATATTCGGGAGCTGTAGTAATTCTTATTCCATTTTAGCAACTGTAGAGATACGTACGTAGTTATCTTTGCCTGGTCAACAACGACGTACATATCGAGTTACAATTATGGCTATATTCATGTACCTGTTCTAAATATAGGTGCGACGATGTTATAAATATACGTAGAAATTAAATTATATATGCTTGAAATGCTTGGATCCTAATAATAAAATTGTTGTCGTCGAGGCAATAATTCTCTGTATGACGGTCTAATATAGAATAAGAGGTAATAATGTGTAGCAAGAATATGTTGAATTCCTTATAAAAATAGAAGGTCACCAGAAATCAAGCGACAATTGGCATCTGGGTATGGAGTATGCTATGATGAGAAAGTCGTAGTTTTGGACTCTCAAGGCGAACAGAAGTATTTTGAGATTATTCAACCGTCGTCGCAAAAGTATAAACAGGTTTGATATTCGATAGTGAAGAGCACAAGCGGCAGTATCTATAATAGTAGTAGAAGCTAGTGCATTTCATGTATGGAAACCTGTTCGAAGTCAAGTATAATATGGATTCGTAATAAGGATCAAGTGTAATCCTTTGAGTACAATTTACAGATGTACATATAGATACAATTTAACTATTAACTATACAGATGCACACACGATATGACTATAGATATGTACCTGCAATATCACTATACGTATATGTATATACATGTAAATCATAAACAATTTCACATGTTAAATGGTCCTGATGCTGGACCGTTGTTTGTTGCTCCTGATGCTGAAGCATTGACTAAACTTGTACAGGATTTATATTTTGTATGTATTTATACATTTTTACCTTTAATTTCTCAATCATAATAGCGGCGCACGAACACATGGACGGAGAACTTGATGTATGGAAGATATAGATAGATGGTTAGATGGATAAACATTTTCAAGAATAAGAATACTAAGAGAAGAATGGGGGGTGGTATAGGTATAGTGGGAAAACTATCCATCCACACGCTACTACTTTTACTACAACTATGTACTACTACACTATATAATAATATGGAGGAGGGTCACCTTTTCTATAATGGAACCACTTCTATTTATTTAATAAGTATTGTTGCATTGTGCAAGAACGTTCCTTTTTGCATTCCAACTCGATCCACAAAATATTATTCCTACACCCTTCCCGACTCAAGGCTCATTTATTATTCCCATATACGAATAGTCATAGTTGTTATTATTGTTTATTTCATTTGGAGTAAATAGGAAGTGCTCTCCAGACTTCTAATCAGTTGTCAGTTAATATCCATTGCAGTCACATCATTGCAGGGTTATTAATATACACACACACACTTTTATAAATTATTAACAATATTAATACAGATAAAATCGTTACGGGATCGTTATTTTTACTGGTAAAGTTAGAAGATCCTAGAAGTTGGCCCGATATCTTTTTTTGGTGTGTTTGGCAGGTGCGATTTGCTAAATATTACTATATAATACTTTACCCGTTACTCGACCCAGAAATATTACACAATTTTTGCGTAACCCGTATGAAGAACTTGTGTAAACGGCGACATAAATAAGTAGAATAATTCAAATTTTGTGTTTTAGGTCCGAGATTTGTTGAATTTTGTTCTCAAAACTGACCTGTCTATAGAAGTCCTCAGTTGATTTTCGCACTTTGTTAAAACAAGAATAAGGCCCGATTCACAATTCGTTCATCCCTGTAGTGTCATGTCTCTAATTACGGATGATAGGAAGGAAGCTCTGGAGGATCCGGTTTATAACCAGGTAAGATTTAACAAAATTTGAAATAATTAAAAAATTTCGACAAAAACATGATTAATTAATATTATGAATAATTATTGTTCATTTATTTTAAATTTAGAATATAATTTCATAATTTAGTTTAAAATATTCTCAGAAGATAATTTGCTTGATTGTATAAGGATGAATCATATAGTACAAATTACAATTGGTGGTTGTGGTGTAAAAATAGGTTGGTTAAAATAATTTACATAAAAACAATAATTGCTGACCAAGGGTAATTTGCGGAAGTTCATTGATCACTGCATCTTGCGCAAGGACACGTGCGATTACAAAGCAATAATTTCAGGAACGTTTGCAAGATAAAATTACGTGTTGTAATAAAAATACAAGTTTTGGTGGTCGGAACAGAAATGTTGTGAAACTATGACACATGTTGTACTTACGTGTGTCTACTATTTGAAACGTTTTACAATGCTCAGTCAGTTGCAGTCAAGAGAATTAGTCATCTTTAATTTGAATAAGTTGTTAGTCTTGATAACGTTGATGGAAACTAATTGATATTATTAATACCCCAATACAATGAAAGCTGAAAACCTGTTTTTTTATTTACAGGTACGACTTCGTATCCAGGATGTTATAGTTCAGTATCCACAATTTAAAGATGCATCCTATTTGCGCCTCTGGCTAAAAAGTGAGCTTATTATTTGATTTCGTTTAAGTGCTAAATGCTTCGTTGAGAGTCACGCGAAGCGGATGATTGAAAAAAAAACTTGCTATAGAGTTGTTTTCTATTTATTTACATAGTTGGGAAAAATCATGCAGATCAGACCGAGAAATTGATTCGAGAGGTAAGTGGATATGCCATTAATTTTTTTATTCTTAAAATTTTGTTGTGATAATTGCTAATAAAATGATGAATGTGCAATTAAACAAGCTCGATTCGTAAAAGGAAACGTTTGTTGTCATGTAAATTGATTTTTGTAACAAATTAGGCCTTAAGATGGCGCCTCGAAAAGAATGTGGAAGAGGCAGCAGCTGAAGATTTTCACCCGGAACTTGCTAAAGAACTCAAAATGCACTTTGATGGCAGAACTAGATCTGGATATTTGGGTATTTATTTTTAACTTTATAATCAGGTCTATAATCTAAGTTCTATAATAATCTAATTTTTATTAATAAATATTTTTTCGGAATTTTAAAGCTGTCTCAGGGAATGGCGGGGCATATCATTTCCGTCATAGAATCTCTAAGCATGGAAAAGCCGCCGTTGTATATTACTGGCTGCAAGTACTTGCTAAAGCCGAGAAATTGGTTATTGACTGCAATAAAAAGGCCGCGAAAAATGGAAATGATCTCGGAAATGTCCCACTTATTCAAAAGAGCTGGTTGATCCTGAACATGAAGAGCTTGGAATTAGAAGATGTTCTGTCAAGAGATGGTACTTATTAATTTTATTACTTATTGTACTATATATTTTTCTGATTTATTTTGCTTATTTATTTTCTTGTTTACATTATTTGTTAGTTAAACAATATTTTTAATTTAATTATCCGTTTCTTTCTACAGGTATGAGTGTTGTTTTGTCTCTGGTGAGAATGGCTGTGTGGTATTTCCCTGGACTAGAGGGTACGCTATGCGTTATTAATGGTGAGTTTGCGTTTACGTTAGCAGTTAATTAAAACAAAAATGAAATTATTATTCGTATTTTCTTAGAATTCTTAAAATCTGATAAAAACTAACTAGGTAACTATTTAAATATACTCATAAAACGACTAGTTGCACTTGAAAACTTGTCGGATCCTTTGGGAATGCATTTATTTTGAAAAACATTTTATTTTCTGAATCACGATGATTATCAATAGAACACCTTCACCATAAATAATCTGAAATTAATTCCATTTTGACTTGTTTCCACAGCAAATAAATTCATGGAAGTGCTCCTCAAAGCAGTCAAGCCACTTCTTCGTGGATCCAACATTGATCTTCTGGCTTTCGATAGCAATGAAGAAAAGTTCAAAGCTACGATACATAAATACATTGATCCTAGTCAAATTAGAGTTGCATTCGGAGGGACTTTGGACTCCTTGGAAGATAATAAATCTCGAGATCGGGCATAATTAAACCCTCAATGGAATTTAAAATTCATTATTAAGTAACACAGGAATACCTGTCAGGAATATTCGGGATAAAGAGAAAATGTGACTTAATATTTTAACCGTTGCTCACTCGCGCTATATACGCTATTATAGTATGTACTCTCTTATATGATTATTATGTACAAACTTTGAAGTCTTTTATTATTTAAAAGATGAAAATGAAAAGTGAATAATAATATAAAAGGAATTATTATAAAAAATCCTAAATTGCTATTGCAAGGGAATTTTTCTTAAGGATTCTTTAGGATATGCAAAATGAACTGACGACGGCTAAAATAACATTCCATTTTATTTATTTTATTAATAATGAAGACTACCAACGTTGCATGTTTTACAGCCTGCATGAAGTACCGTGCGAACATGTTTTGCGGACCTCCTTCTATGAATAAAATTTGCACGACACATGCTGATTTTTTTACACGTTGTGTACATCCGTACACAATGAATAAAAGTCTCTATTTAATTAAAGTCTTTATTTTTCTTAATGTATTATTAAAATATTTTTGCCGTTCTCTTTTCTATCTCTTACATCTCTTGATGCCCTTTTTAATGTGCATATATACATGTGTACTTCTTACAAGTAGCTATGTAAATGAGCCATCAAACTTTGATATTGATCCAACTTTTAGTTTCCATATGGACATAATTGTAAAATCGTGTATTTTGCATGGTGGTATAATGTACATTTAACTATATTATGCGTGAGATTATTCAATCACATGGCCGAATGAACTTTGGTGGTTCAGGTTAAGCCTTTTTGTTTTCCTACGCATTTGTATACACAATAATCTTAATTCAATAATAAGCAGGAAATAATGCAAGATTTTTCAACAATCGCCAATGTTAAGAGCAAGGACATCGCGCGGCCACACGTGAAGAATGTTACAATAGCACCTGTTGCACATTTCTGTTTTTTTTGTATAGGAGTAACGTTAATATTATAATATTATTCATGCTGATTATAACTAAAAAGTTGCAGAGGTGCAAACATTAAAAAAACAGAATACAATCTAATTACGGCTGTTGCAGACTTTAAATTTTGGGAATTCTTCAAGCAGAATTTATGACAAAAGTACTTTATAGAATGAAGCTCTAGATACTAGACGTTCCATAGTGCATTTTCTACAAAAACAAACCTTCTGAGTAATGTATAATCAAATCAAGGAATTTCCACGATCTCGATGATCTTCGATAACTACAAAATTCATTAAATCAAACTTTGCTAACTAAGCCAATTATTAAACGCAAGTTTATCCCAACTCACTAATCTTACTTTATTGTTCCAACTATTCCAAAAACATCAGCTATCATACTTTGGACATTTACGATTGTCAAACAATCAAAGATAATGAAGATTTCAAATATTAATAGTAATCCTCTGTTAATAGTAATATAATATATCCTCGAATATAATGACTCCTTTCGGCGGAACAGCTCCCAACTGTTCACCTTCGTGTAATAACTGCCTTCCTTCCGATTATTTTCAAATCCTCCACGGGAAGAATCTCGTAGATCCTTTGAAATCTATGGGTTCTGGTGAAGCAAATATTGATTAATTTAATTAAAAAAACATCAGTGAATCACAAATGCATTTTCATTTTGCCAACACTACACATATGATAAAGACGATACAGTGCATACGGAAGTATCTCGAGTTTTGGTTGAGTGAATTTAACACATGCAAAAGACTAAGTACGATTAATTTATCCTTTGTTGAATTTAGGCCTTAAATTACAATATATAGTTAGCTCAATTCTTATTTGTTATCTGTACCTAATTATGATTTGAAAACCATTAGGGTGTCTAAACCATATTTGTCATATTAAATGTAGCATAAAACCTGTATCGAAAGTTTTATTAAGTATATAGACTTCATGCATGTACTTTATGTGCAAGAAAGGTTTTATACAAAGTAGAAAATTCCTCTGGATTGTAATTTCTTAATCCTTTGTATTATTATTTATTTTTAATATGCTCAATATTACAACATTTAAAATCGCAGAGTACTAATACAGTTTAAAGTAAAATATATCTAATTAAATGCGATACAAATCAACCGTATGTTATAATACAAATTATAATATTTACTAGACTAAATTACATTTTTATAATGTATTATAATTCTGTTTAAAATTTAAAGTGCTAATTTTAGTATTGAATCCACCCGGTGACAGTATACCACCAGTAATCAGAAAAGTTGATGTTGAACAGTAGTGGTGGTGCAAATAACTGCAGAAAAAGTTGTATTTTCAATTATTAGAAGATTACATCGATTGTGCCTTGCAATTAGGCCGCATTTCATTGTATCCAACTTTAACACATTATATATACATATATGTATATGTTGAACTCGAATATATTGGAGCTCAATCTTAATATTTAACTTACTTAATTGTATTTTCGTTATCAACATCTTTTAAACATATTAAACTGGAATATTTTAGTTTAACTAGACATTTTTCCCGTTCGATTTTTATATAACACGGCATATGATTCCGCCTTCATAAAAGCTCTAAATTAAATTAATAGGAACGAACTTAATTTCTTTTCTTAGAATAGATCCAAGCGAAGGAATTTTTTGTTATACAAAGAAGGTGCTCATCATTGCCTGTAGTCGATGGATTAGCTATTTGACTCGCCAATTGATCCTCAAGGTTGACACATTCATCTTGATTAATCAGGATCTATATAAAAATCAATAATTATAAACTATTCAATTGCTTTTAAAAAGACCATTTTATTGTCCTTACAAGCGAAGTAGATTCCTTAGGTTTTACATTGATCGAGTAAAAGAGGTGCCAACTTGTATCATCCTCGCCTTCATAAGTTTTTTCCTCACGACAGTAGACACGGTAGTCTCCGTTTAATTCTTTGCATAAGACTGCACGTAACGTCAATTCACATGTTTTATCTAAACAGAAAATGTGTCTAGAGTGTTACATGACTAACACATAGCGAAACATCAGGATGCATTAAAAGGAAAAGTTACTAATTTCGAGATGCACTAAAATGAGGAAATGTAATTCCAGGATGTACTAAAATTTCGTTTCTGCTTTCCTGTTTTTGCACACACGTCGTGCAGTACATCTTAAAATTAGTGACTTTTCCTCTGATGTTTTTTTTGACAATATGCATATACATAGTTCCACGTATGTTTGAAAGCATTTGTAGTACCCACATCAAAAATTATGCAGGTTTTGCTATTACCAGCAATGCAAAGGGCAATTTTATGGATGAAATCGGTACGGTTTAACGTGGACGTTTGGTAAACCGAAACGGACGGTTACTATAGAGCATTTTCACCGAATTAAATTAACCGAACGGTTCGGTTCGGATGACCCCTTGCAAAACCAATATCAGTTTCGGTTCGGATCAGTTTTAAATATAAGATTATCCGGTCGGTTCAGTCAAGCTAAACCTATCCACCGATTTTGCATTTTGTGCAAAAAGCTACAACGAACTGCAGTGAAAAAATTATAATATACGAAACGAGTCTCTTGTTTATGAAACTATAACAAGCAAGACCTGCATTTATCAGTCACATTTATATAGAATTCTTGCTTCCAGACTAATTTGTCTTATCATAACTTTTTATCATTTAAATCTGCGTCAAGTGATGAACTACAAATGAACTGAAAAAAATTATTTTTAATAAATTAATGTTGCATATAAAATTCTTTGATGACGCACAACCTAAGGACTGTTAAAAGCTTAATTCTTAGACATTTTGTCAAAATAATCATTAGTTGACGCTGATTAATTAACGTACACTACATTGAATAAAAATTCGGGCAATTTAAAAAATATTTGAAAAAGAATCGGTTAACCGACACACTATTCGGTTAGAGATTTTATCAGAACCGAGCTATGTCGATCCGGTTACGGATAAGCAAAATTTTGTATCCGAATACGTTAGGTCGGTTTCGATATGGACCAAATTAACCGAAAATTTCGATTCAGATTTGCGTTTCATTCGAACCGATTACATCCTTAGCGAAAGTATAAACAACTTTATAATTACGGCGGGAGGCCCACGAAACGTGCGTATTTGTAATATGGCGGTATGTTTAACATGTTTATGCCAAAAAAGTAAAAATCGTCATTTTTGAGCATGTGAGAGAAAAGATCTGGGCAAATAAAATTACGCCCATGAAGGTAATTTTATGTTTTATCAGAATTACCCCCCAGAACAAGGTCTGGGAGTTACGGATTTTTCAGAAAAAAATAAGATGTCAAAATTTTGAATTTTCCCGCCAAAAACGGGTGAAAATTTTGAAAATGGTAAATTTGGTCTAGAATCTGTTCTTACGATTTTGGGACATTTCGTATGACTTATTGGGGGTTCTTTTGCGACCTCAATTACGGATTTTGGAAAAGCTATGGTCTTTTATAGTAGAAGGTAGAAATAAAAAATAAATAAAATGATAGTGTTTGTTTTTGGTAAAAGTGAGATCAAAAATCAGCAGATTCTTAACATGACGCGGGCGTGTTTATTTTTGCACGTACAAATTTGTTGAATTTGTCCCTTGTATTATTCGTTTTTGCTTTTTAGTATCTTTATATGTTGAATATTTTTTAATTTTTTGTTGAATGCTGAAATTTAGATTTATATTTAAATTTAATGCAAATTTGATGTCTTTGGTAAAATGCGTTATATGTAAGATTGTTATTGTAAAAATTCCTGCTTTACGATTTTTGTCATTTAGATTTAATTTAGACACTTACTGCTCATATAGGGATCCAACGTTAGGTATATGTTGGGCAAGATAGCTTTTTCAGTCCTATATTTTGTAGAAGTTACAATTAGGGCAGGGTGAGGTACTTCTAGAAACCTTTTGGTCCGGGCCCTCATGCTTGCAGCAAGAATATCTTGTAATTTACCTCCGGTTCTTAAGGCACTTGCGTTTAATTCGTGGGTAAATTTAAGCGTTTTGTAATCATATTTTATAAACGTTTGCAGTTTGAGACAATCTTTGAACAATACTTGCAGGATTTCTATGATATCTATATCTGTAATAGAATATATTGATTTTTGTAATCAAATAATTTTTTCAGTCTAAGATTGTATATAATTGTAAATATGTACTATATAATAATCAATGCCAGCAATAAACACTTGTCAAAGCTCCTATCAAGTCCATTTCAAAAGAAAATTTCCTTGGGACATGTAGTCACATGCAATTTAAAATTTGTAATTAAATATGTAATTGGTTAAAATCAATTTCAAATTTTAAAAGTATCTAAAGTGAAGTACAAAAACCATTCCCGACATGGACTGAATAATTGACCGAAGTTTGGTCCATATACCTGGACTTGAAAACGAAAAGGCGAAATTAAGTATCAAAAAATGTATCCTAATTATCCTTTTTTAGCTTACCTTACGTGGCTAATTATCCATTTTATTCACATATTGCAATAATGCATTGAGCTCGTGAATTTCACTCACGATTAGTACAAGCGTAGAGGAGCATCATGATTTATAGCCAAATCAAAAAGGATCAAAAATACTTTTTACAGGATATGATGGTAATAATGAATGAAATAAGGTATTTGCGGACAAGAAATATCCCGCGTATACATGTTGGACCATTCAGGATTGTGTAGGGTAAAGGCTAACACGTCGAATGCGTATTAAAAATCATATATTCAATCAGGGGTCTTACCTAAAATTGAAGGTGAATACTAGTCCAGTGTCCAGTATTTACGTACACAATACGTTTGTAAGGTCATACTTAATAACTGCATATAATTAGTAAATAAGCACGCGTGTGAATTTAATTACACGCATTGCAAATGTGTTTACGCAAGAATTCGACAAATTTTAAAAACAAGTCCCACAAACTTCACGTCAATTGTTTAAGAAGTCAGTAATAGTAATTGAACTTTATATTTTCTGTCAATTACTTTTGAGCAGTTTAGTTTGATTTGTACGCATAATTAAAACCACAAAATAGTTCCTAAGGACCTGACAAATCACTTTGTAGTGGTGTTTGCGACTAGTGTTTGGGATTGTGTAAGGAAGTTGAATAAATTGAACTTGGAATTGAACTTGTCGGAACTCTAGAACATGCTAATATAATAGCCAATCTTTCAACAAGTAACAAAACTTAGCATACCTAAATTGGGCAATATTGTTTGACTCTTTAATTTGAGCAGTACTTCCTCTGCTAGGACAATATTGATGTAGCGTTGTTCCCTAAAGTCTTTAGCTGTTTTCGCGAGCATTGACTGGAAACTATGATCCTGCATGCTGTTGGTTGAGGACTTGAAAATAATGTTGAAGGTTTTAGTACGAGCAAATAGAGCGAACAGCACTGCCAACCATGCTTTCAATTCAGTAGGGGTAGCACGACTGGGTGGGGCAGAGCCTAGATGTTCCGATACCATAAACACTTTATTTCCCAACTTCATTACAAAATTACAAATTATTTATAATTATAAATATTGTTTTCAATTGTAGACATTTCAATTGGTTTTGTTGTACAAATACACTTCTCTATCTATAATTGTACCTGCTCTTTTCTCAATGTCGGATGCATATGGATCTTGTTTCTGTTCTGCATAATTGCTTGTACTTTCATGACTATACCCAGATCCGCGATAGTCATTAGCAATTTTTGGGGGATGCTTAGTCTGTCCCTCGCCCTCTTTTAAATTCCGGCCAAATACGACCGGCGGTTGTTGCACAGTATGGGAGGACTTTAATAATTAATTAAATAAAATCGTTACATTCACATTGGAATCGCAATATCATCAGCCTTTTAAATCAATTATATACTTAATACATATACAATATACAAATAATTCAAAATACTAGCACATCATCGGATAAACTAAACATTATGGCCATGTATAACCTGTTCACTCGCAAACTCTCAAATAGAAATTTCTCTTATATGGAGGTATCTTATATTGTTTACTGTTAAATCCTTGTGGCAATATTATTGTAGCAGACCGACGGATACGAACGAATAATTTCATATTCTCTCTACCTAAGGAGTGAGCTGAAAATGAGCATATTTGGTGCAGACGCATTATAAACAGTCGCTTATAGTAAACCGGATTCATTTCAGTGGATTTGATAAAATAATCATACTGCGAAACATCTAAACCAACGTTCCTTTTATATACAAACTGTAATCTATAGATACGTTACGTTATTTAGCTTGGCCGACAATGTCGATCGTGTAGTTACTTGGTGAGTGGTATTGTTGCGTGGTCTTGATCGTCGGCCATATATGCACATTACCGCAGTAGAAATCAATTCTTTAAAGTCCTTGCTATCTCGGATTGCATATCTCAATTCAGTTGGTTTTGACACAACTAATTCAATGCAATCTTCCATGTTGGGGACGTTTCTTATCTATGAACAATTGTATAATGTCATAAACATTAGTATTTGCCAATAATCATGGGTTGAGATTTTTTTAAGGGCATCAAAAAAATTATACTGCTATCGCAGTCCCAAAATACTTACCTTTGGACCAATGGAGTCAAAATGAAGCCAATTCGCACAGTTGGAAATGTCTCTCATGTAACAGGTGTAGTGAAGGTTGTAGAGGCATAAAACACCAAGCAAGTCATAATTAATTACAGCTACAAAAACACAAAATGCAATTTACTGAAAAAAAGATTTGGCAAACAAATTAGAATGAACTAAAATTTTTAAAAATGTAAAGTTAGAATATTATGTTTGAATTACTTCCAGTGGGAGCATTAACAGGCATAGTCAGATTTGGCACAACGTACTTCATTCCAATGAGTGTCCCATTAGACACTGGCATTTTGATTAATAATGCTGGATCCGGGGCTGTTTCTAGTTTCAGATTAGAGTGGTGCAAGCTTTTTTGGAAAAGCTCTAACACAAATTGGCACTCTTGATTTTGTCCTTCTTTTACAGGAACAAATATTTGATGGTAGAAATTACCACCACCACTGGAATAAGTAATGAAATTTTCCAACTGAAGACCTTTTTTCCCCAGTAGAATTTGTAGGAATTGCTCAACGTCTAAATATTGGAAGATATGCATATCGAAATACATGTAATCCATCAGATTCATTGTTTGCGCATATCGTCAGTAAAAACCAGAGCTGTTCAAAATACTTTTTGTCAAAATACAAATTACAAAATACAAAATACATTTTGAAAAACTCAAAATACAA